>OU015491.1:51179773-51432273 GCA_907164885.2 Dolomedes plantarius | reverse complement strand
GAATTTGAAGTTACTTCAATTTATTTTTTTTTCCATTCGTATAAAATTATTTACGAATATATACACATTATACACACACACACACACACACAACCCTTATATATATATATATATATATATTTAACATGTATACATAGTCTAGATATGAATTTATAAATGAATATCATGTTTGCAACTGTAGATACAATCCTACTAGTTTATTTTTAAGAACTTTTTTGATTTCTAAATTATCAAAATTTAGAGTGCGAATACAATTATTTAGGTTCAATTGGACAATGAATAAAAATTTTAATCAATGTTTCTATTTTTCATCTTAATTCTACAGAATATATATTTTCAACGCATGCAGAACGCGTCTTATTTTGTGATTATATTATTGGAGATAGAGGATGGTTACTTTCAAATAATGAGGCAGTTTTATAATTGTGTTGTAGTACTATTGGGATTAACAACTTCTAAAAGCTTGAAAGAGTCTCTTTCAAGATTTTACAGTTTTCAACACGCAAACTTCAACGGTGAAAACCACTATATGATCCAAACATATATCTGTCATATTCATAAAACATTTAAACCTACCACCTTGAAGTGAATTATAGTTCTGATTTAACAGAGGGCAAAGAAGATCGTAAGTCAAAATATGAAAGTCTTTCAATGTTTAAGATTTAATAAAAATTTTCGCATTCTGATGTACTCTGATATTGAATTTGTTATTCTTAAATAAGTTATATATCAGTTCCACAATTTAAAATGCATTTATTATAGTTAAATTTCTCTGTTAATAACAGCAATTTCTTTTATACTGGCTTTATTAAACGTAAGATTAAACAATCGACCTGTCATTCTTTCTTTTCTCTTTCTCCTCCGCCACCTTAAGCTTTCTTTTCGAGTGCTGCAGAGCCTGTGACTTAGAGCTGAAATGATCGATCATCTCATTTAAGCGTAAGACATTTTGATGGGAAATCAGTTTCCCGTTCAACAGTTGTCTGGCGTCAGATTGAGACTCCGAGGATTAAAAGAACGCGTCTCTAGATCAGTTAATTATGTGAAGTAGAATTGAGTTTAAAAAGGGCTTATAATTGAAATAAAATTAAAAAAAAATAAGCGTCGTGTTTATTAAATAGAGACGCTTAATAAATTAATCATTGAGATTTTCTCTACCACTGATAACTTTTGAAAAGAACATGAGATAAGATGAGATTTCTTGTGTTAGGAATAGCTGAATAATCAATCAAGTAAAGTGTATGAGATATCTAGTTAAGATCACACCTAATTTACGCTTATGTATACACCGTAATTTAACCTTGCACTTGGGGAAAATAAAAGCAAAATTCACTGTTAGTGAACTTGATTCTTAAAATTGTGAATAAGTTTACCTAAGACAACTTCCGAGGTATATATGTATGAACTAAAATATACATTATATGTTTCGTTCAGTATTAGCTCTAAGAAAGACATGTAACCTGTAAGCGCTTTCGATACAGTCAGCCTGGATTATTTTCATTTACTCTTTGGTCTTAATATTACTACTTTTACATCAATTATTCTTTTACCCGATTTTCTTTGTGTTGTATAACGAATACGCAAAATAAAGGCAAAATGAAAGAAAACTTTAGTACATCGCAAGCGTAGTAAGAATTATTTTAAGTGTGTTCGACTCACAAATATCCGTGTTGGAGTAGGTTCTTACATGACAAAGCTTGAATTGAAATGCCAGGTAAATTTGAAATATGTTTTTGTGTGACTTTATTAAACAGCATCAATTAATAGTTGCAACTTTAAGCGCAGTTTTCCTCACAATATCCACTTACCTGGGAAATTACGAACATTTTAGGGTGTTGTCAGATTGAAGTCTTGAAATTTATACGATGAAGTAGTGGTGGTTAACTATAAGCAATAAATCTCTATTTTGCATGATTATACGTGTATAGTGGAACTGTATAGAATATTACAGTGAATTTGTTTATATCACAACGCCTGTGTTCATCTGTTTATTAAATTCTGGTGTCCTCCAAAATGAGATTTTGATTAGAGGAAGCATATATTCAGTGAATTTAAAGCATATCAGTGGTGGATTACAATAAGGATTTGACAAAATTTTTATGATTTTGGGCGACAAAAATTGTTGCTAGGTGTTATGTACCAACTATCCCTATTTAGAACTTTCTAGAAGCCGCATTTTCTTTAAAAGTATTGAATATATGTTTTCATTTTTTTAAATTATACATACAAAGTATTATTGTAAAGTTTTTTGAATTGCCAAGGCACATATATTACATCTATTAGCTCTAACGTGCCATACAGTGGTCCATGAGGTCAAAACACCAAAACAAACTGCAGCAAACAGCGAAGAAGTCCAAGATAAAATCCACTGTATCTGGTCCCTGGCCGTCCAGTATGTATATATATATATATAAACAGTTCCGTAACTGACTGACTCACTGACATACAACGCACAGACCGAATCGCTGGACCTAAACGGCTGAAATTTTGCAAGGCGATTCGTCTTATGGTATAGGTGTGCACTAAGAAAGATTTTTGGAAAAGTCTTCTTAGATTTTTTTTAAATTAAATTTTTAAGCTGTTTTTGTAACTTTTTTTAAGTTTGCATTTAAAATAATAATTTGAGGGTTAGAAAATTTCTATCAAGAGAGAGATTATAAAAATTCCTTTAAAATGAAATCTTTTTCGAATCTTTACCTCCATTTTCTGATTTTTGGTGAATTTTTAAAGATTAATTTTTAGAATTTAATTTATTAAATGCTGATTACGTGATTTCCTTTGCTGGTACTTTAAATAGATTTATCGTCACGTGCATAACAACTAAATAGACAAAAATTTTTCTTGCTAATGTGGCAGACGATTGGACATTATCCAAAAAATATTAAATACAATAAAGATATTATGTTCCTCAAACTGTACTACATTAACTGTACTGTATTCTTTAGTATGTCCTATTACATTTAATTGGAATATTTTCTTCTACGTTATTTTGTCTATAAAAATATCCCTTACTATTTTTTATAATATATATATATATATATATTTTCGCATTAATTGTATACATGACCGTTGTATTTAATTTAAAGTACTCCGTAGCGAAGTGCGGGTTTTCTGCTAGTTATACATATTTTCACCTATTAAGTCTTCACAAGACACATTGTGATCCGCATCCATGACGATGTCTCTCTTGCACAGTACTCAGTTCGGACTGGCCTGAAAACCGATTAGATAAAGGTGCTTGGAAAGAGAATAGTGGATGTATTAAAATATTCAAAAGTTGGAGGTATTAAAACAAACTAACCAAAAATATTTGTATTCTGGGTAACTTTGTAACACAAAGTAATCCAGTATATTTTGTATCAAACCAAACTAACCCGGCTAAGTTTACGCCTGATTTGTTGCTATGTAACAGTTTTGGAGATGCCATTTTATTGCTTTCCCTTTCTATTTTGCTGAAAACGGTCCGTATTACTATTCTTAGAGTATTAAAATCTCCTTTCTATGACAACCTGTCGATAATAATTTTGTTCGGTTAAATCTAGTTGCAACTCGTGACAATGTAGTAAGACGTCGATGTAATGAAAGCAAATAAAATTAAACATAATATAGTATATTATATATGGGGTGTACCAACTTTACTGTCATTAGAATAACTAAAAGATTTGTTGTCATTTGTTTAGTTCCTTTGAAACTTTATAATTTGATCCTTCAATATCTTCAGTTTTTCTATCTTTCTATTATTTCTCCTTTTTATTCTGTTACGTTTAAAATCATAATATAAAAAGCTAACAGACCAATGCCCTGAATCATTAGCATATAACAATTATACAAATGAAAATTAATATAGGTTTCTGAATTGCAAATTAAAATAACGGGTATTCTGAAATATTTTATTTAGACAAGTCAAAGATTAAAGTCTATTAAATATAGATGTTATCTAAAATTTGGGACAAAAGGTGAAATTCATCATAATTCGTTCAAATCATTCAGTGAATTTAATGCATTAAAAATTACGGAAGATGTTACCATCCAGCTTATTAATTCTCTGCTAGTGAAAACTAATATCATTCAGAAGTTCAATCACGTTATTAGCTACATATTTGTATTATATTTCTATCATACCCGTGAAGACTTTCGTATAGAGCTCAAATAATTTATTAAAAATTCCATTTTTCTCTTGATACCATTAGCAATATTTTTAAAAGGGTTTTAATTTACAGCATGACAATAATTTTCACTTTAAATTCGGATTTTAAAAAGGAGCATTTCAATATAAACCGAAACTCCCACTGTCTCATTTTATCGTTTTTCCTTCACCTTTTCAGGCTCTTTGAGTGTCTGGAGCAAGCTCAGAGCTGTAATAATCGATCATTGCACTTAAGCATATGTCATGTTGATGGAAGATCAGTTTTCCGTCTCCAGATATACGGCGTCGGATTAAAACGCTGAAGGACTAAAGGAATTTCCTTTCTACGCTATTAATTACGCAAGGAAGCATGCATATGAACTAGCTGTGGCACGCCCAACAATAAAGCTCTCCAAACACCTGCATTTATATAAGAGCAGGAATTCGAGATGTATTGTATTTTTCTTTCTTTCAAATCATGGCTATAACTTATCGGAATAAGTCGTGCGCAATTATTACAAATTGAAAACACTGAAGTTTTAAATAATAAATATAATTTTTCTTTATAATAACTGTCATCTCTAGCTACTTTTGTTTTAAATTTCTGAAAATTCTCGAAATTTTTAAAAATTGGTCTAGTGAAGGGACTTTATAATTCCTTTCCTAATAAAGGATAAGTAAGAAAACTACTAATTACTGTACTTTTCCATTAAACCATTCGACAAATATATAGGAAGATATTCTTTATTACGAATTCATGTAATTTCAGCGGCAAGATTATGATTTAAATATTTAAATAATGAGAGTCATTGTTG
The DNA here is from genome assembly GCA_907164885.2 of Dolomedes plantarius. Taxonomy (NCBI): domain Eukaryota; kingdom Metazoa; phylum Arthropoda; class Arachnida; order Araneae; family Dolomedidae; genus Dolomedes; species Dolomedes plantarius. The sequence goes on along the minus strand of OU015491.1, from coordinate 51,427,332 downwards.
CATTGCTGTAATGTCACATTAATTAAAATAATAAAGCAAATAAAGATCTCGTTCACTGATAGCTTTATTTCATATAACGCAACATGTATCACAACATTTCATAAAACAAAGTATAAACAGGGTGTTCCAAATAGGTTTTATTGTGGTTTCGTTCATTTCCTCGTATGCATAATTACAATTCAAGTTGAAATTTTTAACTCCATTTATTTTCCGCGACACCTAATAATTTAACATTTTCCCTAGTTTTTCGGAATTTTATGATATATCCTAGTTTAAAACTGTTCGCCATAAAGATAAGCCAACTCCTGATTTTTTTTTTTTAGTGGGTTCTCTTAGAGTTTACGGTGGTTTCGCTGATATCTCAGCATGCTAATCTAAACTCCCATTATAGATATATTTAAAGTGCATACAAACTGTATTTACGTACCTTAAATGCGCCCCACATGTTTAAGGCTAAAGGTATAAAAGTTTATTGCAAGAGATAGTTCTGATATTAGAGAGTTTTTACTATGATGTTGCTCAGTCAGGTCATGTGAATTGTCAAGCTCTCTGTGTAATATTACAGGAAAATTGCTTTACAATTAAATTATTTTAGTTTTATTCTCGCACCAAATAGATAAAAGGAATTCGGTCATGAGAAGAGTATTTTGTAGTTCTGAAATTCATCATTTCTGCACTGTTATTACATATATATATATATATATATATATATATATATATATATATATATATATATATATATATATATATATGTATATGTATGTGTGTGTGTGTGTGTGTGTGGTGCCATTCGTTTAACATCCTCTTAAATCAGAATGAGGCATTGACTCCAGAAGTAATGTTGTTAATTAAACATATTTATTATTTCTTGATTAAGCATAATTATGTACATATTTACAAAATCTCAAGCGGGACACAAGTTCATACAACAATTATATCGTACAAAACCGTTCTGACTCTCTCACACATAGAGCCTTGACACTTATCGTCACGTGAACGCTTTATCCAATCACAAGCCTAATACCAAGGATGCTAAAGGAGGAAAGCTGTGAATGGCTCATCAGCTCACTCTGCCAGAGCTCACAAACAGTTGCCACTCCGAAAACGCCGATTTGAGAAATTTTAGGTTATCACTTTAATATGCATTACTTAAACACACACACATACACACACACACTCATATATATATATATATATATATATATATATATATATATATATATATATATATATAATTTTAATTTCAAATTATAGACTTAAATTACTTTTAGAATTCATACGCTTGTTATATAAATACTAGCTGAGTGGCAACCTGATGTGTTGCTTTTTCGATTTAAAATGAAATGGTTTTATTTCTTAAAGATTAAAAACTGTTTAATGACTTTTAAAAATATATTAGAATTTTTGAAAAACGAAATAATTATTTAAAATTCTCTTTTTCAAATTTCGGTTTTTGACTTTTGAAATAATTCTTTCAAATTTTAGTTTTCAAATTTTGCTTTTTAAACAAAAAAGAAGTTCATTCAATTAGAAACAATTCTAAAGGTTTTAACTTCTCATTTTCTAAAACCAAAATTATTTCTGGTACTTTAAAATTATTTCTGGATTTCAATTATTAAATGACTCGTTCTCAGACTCGTTCTCAACTAATAATTTTTCATTTTGGCAACATGGGCGAATATAAATATTAAATCTCATAGGAGAAAAAGTGCTTAAAAAAAAGAAAGACAGTTCTCGGGAATTCAAAATTGGTGGCGGAGGAATCCTCATCAGTTGCTCATTAATTAGAAACAAATTTCACGAAATTGCTGGAATTATTAGTGAGTAAAATAATAAGTCGAAAAATTACGGACGCCCCATTCAGTTACATTAAGGTACTATGGCGATCAGCGAAGGGAAATTTCAAAAGTGAGTTTTGAAATTGAGTACGCTTTTTTAGAATGATAATAAATTTTTATTAAATGTATTTGGTATATTTTGGAAGCTGAACATCTAGAAAATGCCTATAAATCGTAAAATTGACATTAATAGGCGCAGAAAAGCGAAATATTTGTCCATCAAAATTGTCGATTTCGTGAAATTCGGAAAGCTGCTTTGGGGGAAAAAGCTTCGTTTGCAATGAAAAACATTTTTAACTTTATAAAAAATGTGTATATCCTGAAAGATGAAGAGTTGTAAAACATATGGTAATAAAAAAATTGTCGATTGGTGAGTGGAAAAGTTTAATTTTGCATGCATGAAAATAGTGGAAATTTGCGAAACGGAAAGGAGCTGGCCCACCCGGAATGTCGGCTGTTTCTGCTATCCGCCTCTTTTGAGTTCAGCGGTTTTAATTTAATAATTAAAAAAGTTTAAAGTTTTGAAAGTTGAGGATAGCATCAGTGCACGTCCCTCGTCCGTCTGCGTTCGCGATATCCTGTTATGCTCGGTTAGCGAGATTAGCCAGTCCCCGTGAATGCTCACTAACATACATTTGTTTAAATTATATTTGTTTAAATCTCTAATTAATATATATTATCAGTTGTAAGGTATACATAAGATTGGATTCACAAGAATCGAACTTTTGAGTGAATGAATTAAAGAAGCTGCTTGAGATATGCTAATTTCGGCATACGCGCTTGGTATAAATACCAAGCAGCTTGATTAATACAGAGGATTGAAGAAGGTTTTGTTAAGGTTGATAGATAAGCGAGAGGGAGTTACGTGGTAACCAGCTCTAGGTGTTAACCGGCGCTAGTGCTTAGTGGGGCCCTAAGTTTACGTGGCAGTACTGCTGGTTTGACTTACTCTCTGCTGGTTTGTGAGTATTTGCAAAGTGTATTTCTATTGAATGTTAATGTATATTCCGTACAAGTAGTACGTATGCTTATTGCTGTAAAAGCAAATTCTATATGTGCAACGAATTCAATAAACATTGTTTCATGTATAAACTGTGTTTGTATCAAATTCATTCAGAGTGCCACTTCAAATTATATACACCCAAGTCTGGGTAGAAGTGAGCTATTCTCTATACAGTATCAAACAATATTTTTTATATTCATTTACAGCCTCCTGAGGGCATACTAGTATACCACTACCTTATATTAACGTAATACCAATACTATTTTTTAGAACTTTATCGTTAAGCAACGCTCCATAACACGCCTGAAAATATTTTCAACTGCATAAATGAATTTTTTTTTCCGCATAACTTCCTTTTTCTAGTCTTTTTTCTTGAAAACAATAATCACCTGGACTGTCCCCATTTTCCCTTCGATTATTAGAGAATATCTATCATACGCTAAAGAGTCGGCTTCAAAATTAACTTGACATATTTTCATTATCTTATGATAAAGTGAGGAAAGGAAATATGTCGTTAGTAAACTTCCTTGAGTTCTCTTAAAAGGAAAAAGATATGTAGCCATCTTTCCCTAATAATTGAATATTTATGCTAATCAATAAGTTTCAGAGAAACTAATTAAAATATATTGGACGTCCTTCGAAAATATCTCATAATGATACTAGAATGAGCGTAGGCAGATTGATTTTGGATAAGTGTTCGAGAAGATTACAACATCATTTTCGTGAACTCTTGCAAAAATCACACCAACTTTTGAATTCAAGCTGAAATGGAAATGTATTCTGGTAGGTTACGTTTCCATTTTTAAAAAGATGAGACAATTCAGACGTTGTACTAACTGTTTAGTTTCTCTTTGCTCCATTTTCTCTAACTAATTAATTATATATATATATATATATATATATATATATATCCATAGTTATATATATATATAATTAATTAGAGAAACTGAGGCGGAGAGAGATAAAATTTTTAGTACAGCGTTTGATTTCTCTAATCTTTTCATAAAAGAATGTACTTATATACACGTATTAAAAACGGCCCACCATATTAATTAACTCGGAAAAGCTCACGAATATTCTAAATTCCTTTCAATCTCAATAAAGCGCAGCCCCTATTTCAAAAACGAAATAACCGACTATTCTGTTCTATTCTCTTCAATTCACGCGCGGTAAAGTTATTTTCCGACATGAGTCAGCGTCACGCGTCTATATCGCCACGCTGCACCTGTTCGGAAAGTGTTGGGACGTTGTATCATACCCTCACGTGTTCGATTCTAACCAATTAAAATAATTTTAGACATCTAGTGCTTACATGGTATAAAAACGTTGAACAGCGATTTTCGGCCCTTCCTTCTTTTCTTCCTTTTTTGCCTTGCTCGCTTGCCTTCTGGCACGCGTTCGTTCTTCTGTACCTTGACAGCGTACTGCTTCCAACTATATTATGATGTAACCGAATTCGATAAACATGCTCCGGCATCTCCGGGCTGTCCGTTGCCGTTATTGTTATACATCATGTCGTCAGATTGTGTCATTTCGTTCAACTATATATTTATGTGTACCTTCTCTGGTGTCTTAAAGTATGATTCCATGGAATAAAGAACTCCAGCTCTTCGGTGTGTTCCTTTTCTTTCCTCGAGCGCTCCGCAGCGACGCCGACTACCCTCAACATCGATATTTTCAGTATTCGCGCATCCCGTGTACTGAGCCGATATTATATCCCGGGGGAATCCAGTACCTGTATCTTTAAAGTTAAAGCCTTTACATTATATACATATATTTATATTTATGCATATAATTAATTAGATGAACTGGATGGGATAGAGACAAAATTTTTAGTACAACGTTTGATTTGTCTCATTTTTCCGTAAAAGAATGGATATATGAAAATAAATAAATAATTATATATATATATATATATATATATATATATATATAATATATATATATATATATATATATATATATATATATATATATATATATATATATATCTGTGTGTGTGTGTGTGTGTTTGTTTGTAAGTAATATCCTTGACGGGGAGATGCTCAACAGGCCGGTGAACTCGAAATATTATAGGTATCAGGTAGAAAACCTCAATTCCCATTTTGTAGGCGTGGGGAGTGTCAGTCGTGATACCGGGGCAGGCGAAATGAAGAATCGATTCAAACCAACGTCAGAAAGGAAAAGGCTGTTCTATTATCCAAAATACAAACTTTTATTGCTGGAGACTCCGCTTGACATCTCCCACATGGGTTAAACACTTATACAGTAAATCACATTTTTCCGTCTCATTGTCCGGAAAACGCCAAGCATACGGGGAAAACCCCGCAGCGCGAAAACTACGTCTTTCTGATAACAATGCTTCCACACAAAAGCCAAAAAGAGAGTAACTTTCTCGCCCGATTGAGAGTGAAACTGAACTCCTGATTGGGCAGTTCACGACACCTGTCCTCAACGTCAGACCTTCGAGAAGCCTGTGGAACATTCTTCGTAATATAACGGTGTTCGCGCGTGGCTTTAGGGTGAAATCTAATAGTTTATTTTGGTCATTTCCAGGTTGAATTTAGGATGAAAGGAGTTATCATATTGCGATAATATAAAAGAATTTTGAATAGGCGTTTTCTTTAATCGTTTTAAAAAGTTATCGTCTCATATATATATATATATATATATATATATATATATATATATATATATATATATAATATATATATATACATCTCTGTGTATGTGGGTGTGTAATGTGTACATATTCGTAAATAATATTATACGAAATGGAAAAAATAAATAGAAGTAAAATGAATATAATTCAATTGATTTCATTCCAATATTTAAGTAAACCGAGACAAGTACGTATAATCAGTTTTTTAAGCAAGAGTACTGATCTAATTCGATGGGTCAGTATCTTTTCAATAAGTATGTATATGAACTTTAGTTTCTAAAGAGGATAATAAAGGCAGTTCATAATCTGGCCGGTTATTATTTAACATTGGTTTTCTTTCTCACAATTTAGGCGATTATTTAATGTATTTTTTCCTTCCATTAACATTCGAATTTGCAGTCATGAGCACCTCCTTTTGATGCTTTTTATTATCTGTGTTCTACATAAAACATGTTTAATAATTGCTGAAGTCCTTTCTTTTCTGCATGCTAGAGAAGATACGTATGATCCAGAATAGAATTCTACGAGAAACTGATGCATTTCTGAATACGTGGTGATCCATCATGTTACTTAATATGATATCTAGTTCGATAATCACTAGTTCTCTATGGACATTGATGTTCCAGAATTAAGTACGGGACGAAAAACATTATTCTTCTTCATTTTATGGTTAACTAGATTAGAGAACGACCCATAGGCTAGGGAATATTTGTAAGTTTCAAAGTAAAAAAGGCTTATTTCAATACTGCATTAAATTGAAGAGTTATGATATACTTTAACTTTTCTGTCTATTCGGGTTATTCAAAACAAAAAATTCATGAAGGCGCCATGAAGTTTCAGTGGTATTTTTCCTCCCTTGTACATCAAAAAACACTTTTATAGAAACTAATTTCTATTTTTTTATAAAACTCGTTCTTAATCGTACTCAGTTTAAATTACTTTGGGTTATAAACATATATAATCGCATTTCTGAGCTTTCGTTTAGAGAAAATAAAATAATGGAGAAAAGAATAAAAATCTCTCTTTCAGCTGACAGTCTTAAATTTTCATATGAACTCTGTATTTTTTGTAAACTTTAAAATCGGTGACAAACAGTGTGTAATGCAATTTAAATATCTGTAATCCATTAAGATAGTTTAGTTTTTAATGACCTATCAAAAGGGTATTGTTTTGATTTTTACGGAAAGTAACTTACCATTAGTTTTTCCGCAGTGTGGTATTGCGCTCACGCTATTGTTTGTTTTTGGCAGTTGCCAAATACGATTTTAATATTCCAGTGATCGGGTAATCATCCGTGTTAACCTAGTATATTCATTTGTAAATGACGTAATTACCCCAGGTTCTGTTGAATGACGTTATTTGCATTAATCAAAAGTTAGTGGGTTTTTTTCCATTTGTTTTTCCCCGTGGTTTATTGATTAGGATTTGGAATCCGAATGCTAATGAAAGACTCTTTATCTCTCTTAAATAATTCCCATATAAAACTCACAAAGTAAAATAAAAAATATAACTGTAATAGTATGTTTTCCAAATTTAAAATTACAGTATCAACAATGTAAGACAATGCACGTACTCTAACGCAATGGAGGGAATTTATATTATAAGTGGATGAGTACGTGTTCATGTTTCTCGTAATCTATATACATAAAACAGTTCCATAACAGACTGACTCACTGACTGACTGACATACAACGCACAGACCAAATCGCTGGACCTAAAGGGCTGAAATTTTGCATGGCGATTCTTCTTATAGTGTAGGGGTGCACTAAGACAGATTTTAAGGAAAATTCTTAGATTTTTTAAAATAAAATTTTTAAGCTGTTTTAGTAACTTTTTTTAAGTTTGCATTTAAAATAATAATTTGAGGGTTATAAAACTTATATCACGATCATACACATTCCTTTAAAATGAAGTTTTTTTCGAATCTTTACCTCCATTTTCTGATTTTTGGTGAATTTTTAAAGTTTAATTTTTAGAATTTAATTTATTAAATGCTGATCACGTGATTTCTTTTTATGGTACTTTAAATAAATTTAACGTCACGTGAATAGTAACGAAACAGACAAAAAAATATTTTTTTTCTTGCTGATGCGGCAGACGATTGGACATTATCCAAAAAATATTAAGTAAAAAATATTACAGTAAATGATATGTTCCTCAAACTGTAGTATATTAACTGTACTATATGTTGTAGTATGTACTATTAGATTTAACTTGAATATTTTCTTCTACATTATTTTGTCTATAAAAATATCCCTTATGATTTTTGTATAAATATTTTTTTTTGTTCTTTTTACATCAATTGTATACATCGATCATCTATTTATTAATATATATATATATATTTATTTATTTATTTATTTTTTGGTATTAACTCACTACATTGACAGTTGTATTTAATTTGAATAATACAACTGTCAATGTAGCGAAGTGCGGGTTTTCAGCTAGTATTACATATAATTACAAATGTATAAGTTTTTTTTGCCAACCCGTTTTAAAAGTTCCCTTTCTTGTCACCCGAAGTCCACAAGACAATTCTTCAATAAATTTACATACTACTGTCGCCCGGAGAGAGTTGTTAACACAGCACAGACCCATGCACAGAATAAGCAGAAATTGAGCCAATGCATCATAAAGGATGTTTACGAATTGCAGCATACTGGATGTCTGCGAGCCTGGGTATGTGAAATTCTCAAGCCAGCGAAGGGCGAATCTGATATCAGTCCTACATATATGTTGCGGCATTCGCCAATCAGCGAGCAATCTTGAAGAAGCGTAGTATTGAAATTTGATACCGAGACATTTGGATGGGTGATAGAGTTGGTATTTGAAACCCAACGTTAAGTGGTTTCAGTTTGAATCAGAAACAGTTGCTTTTGCTGAATTTATTATAATTCATTGTTGTTGTTGTTGCTAATGCCCTCTGTCATCGAAGTATTCCAGACCAGTCAATATGGGCTTTGCGGGCTGATGAGTGCGGCTCCGATTTACAATAGCACCACAAGAGTCGGAGTGTTAGCCAAATACATATTCTTGCCACTTATATAAATACCTACCTCGTCCCCGGTTTAAACACAATGTTTAAGTTCATTGTACATCACACCGGTAGATGGCGTTAGCCTCCCATTTTTTTTCTCTCTCACACTTGCGTAATTATCTTAATTCACCGCCGTTCACCGCTATTTAAGCTGCCGACAGAGGTGGAGAAGGCCCATAGCCATCCTGTCTCTTTTTTAATTTTTGTTTTCGTCCCTTTCTTCTGAAAAAAATAATAAAATATAAATATATATATATATATATATATATATATATATATATATATATATATATATATATTTAAAAAAACTGATACTTGGCTTGCTAAGGTAAATAAATTAGAATTTTTTTTAAAAACCAAATAAAAATGCAATACTATCCTTAAACTTCCTTCTCTCTACTTGCACTTGGCATCGATCGCAGACCTACCTATCTACTGCCCCTGCAAGAGGCTTGCTCACTTTTTAACTACTTCGAACTCACGGATTCTGAGCGCACCAATCAGTTTTCTCCTTTTATCTACACTATGACTATTCATGGTTCTCCTCTGCTTATCATCGGAAAGTCTGCAACAGAGGGCGTGGCCCAGAAATTGCAGTTGGATTCCATTTTCCTTTGGTCCTATGGAAAACTTCATATGTATCTCTGTCTCTGACTCTACCTCACTCATGGCTGTTGGACTGTAGCTGGCGTAGCTGAATTGCATCAAATGGGTATTGTACTTTCACCCGATTAGATCCCACCCGTTTTTGTTTATTTATCAGGAAAAGATAGTCACGCCTGTATGCATTTAGCGTTTTAAGTTTGTTACCTTTTTAACTTAAACTTTTTTGATCTCTTGTTAAACGTTATTTGTTTGTTATTACTATCATTTTAACGTTTCAATAAATGAAACAGTTTCTGTTAAACCATCTTTGAGCAATTATTTCATCTAGTCATTTTAATTATTGTCATTCAATTTACACTGCCAAGGAGTAGTCTTAATATTTTAATGGGATAATTTTAGATTTGAATGGATGGTGCGTTGTTTTGGTATTTCATTCAACAAACATCGTAACACGGAGTCCGTCTTAGCTACTTTCCATCTCAATTTTGAACGAGCACAATTTTAAACGAGCACATGGAAGCTCTACGGGGCGATATATGGGAGGATAGTGCATTCTCCCACTCTCTCTGACCTTACAGAAGGACTTTACGGCTTACGGATTAAACGTGTCTATATTCGTACTAGACACGAGGGTAATTAATGGCGCCTGTCGATATTCGGACTGAGCACCTTCGGCGCCGAAAGCCGAAGCGCTACCACTAGGTTACCTCAGGACTATTATGGAAATATAGATGGAAGCTCAAGTCCAGCAGACTGCAATTTGTTTCAGAATTCATAAGAATCTTTCTTATTATTGAAAAAGGAATGTATACAGTTAGGGGAGGTAAGGAAGTAAAGTTTAAGGGGACAATGGATCTTCAACCTGGAATTTTTTTAATTTTCAATTTTCAACTCTATAGGACATAATCAGAATAAAAAAATATTCTTTTTTACTACATCGAAGACCCTTAGAATTAAAAAAAAGGATATTTTGGCAGAAAAATGCCTGTCTTTCAAAAAAAATTTCAAAAATTCTAGCATTTTTCAAAAAGCTCCAAGCGCATTCTGTGTCATTTGAAAACCGTAAATTTTTTAATGTACGTTTACCATACATACATAAATATAACTGTGCATTGAATTTTATTTTTTGTAATTTTTTTAGGAAGCAAAAGTCATAAATAGTTTTTTTTTTCCATCTGCCTGCCATTTTTTATATTTTTTTACTTTATTTCATGGTCTATAAATTTGAAAAATATTTGAGTTTTCAAAGAATTGTGCACAGTTTTATGAAAAACTCTTCACTTAAAAATCCCGAGAAATTTTGAAGAAATCAGAAGAAAATGAATGCGGATGGAGCATTTTGAAAATTTCCAGCATTTTTGAATAATTTTTTGAAACACAACTTCTATTGTTCCACAAAACACCTATTTCTGAACTCTGAAAGTCTTCAATACAGTAAAAAAGTGTAATACTTATTCTCATGTTGTATAAAGAGTAAATACTGAAAATTTTTAAAAAATTTAAAAAAATGAGGGTGGAAGGTCCTTTGTCTCCTTAACAAAGCAGTATTTTCGATTCATATTCAGTCTAAATACGCAAGATATAATAGTACGATTCTTTTTACACGCTCCGTTGTCATAACTTCATTATTTTTTATTATACGTTTCTTTGATTTTTTTTACTAGTATATTCCAGATATGTTTCAGTTCTCATTGCGAATTCTGACGTAATCAGAGTTTGACATCAAAATCATTTAGGGGTCGATCGTAACATTGCTCCAAAGAGAATTAAGTGTTTCTCTGACATTGATCGATAGCCTTCATTTGAGAATTTTCGTATCCCGTTATCTTCGTGTACGTTTACAGGCGCAGATTTCAAGGATTTAACCTTATAATATGCTTAGAAACAGAAAATAAAGAGCTGAAAAGGAAATAGGGTGCGCAGGGTATGGCCTAAAACCAGTAAGCATTGTTTCAATATATTCGGAATATAAATGGACGAACTTAATGAGGGAGCTTGAAGTTTCTGAAAGTTAGAGACAGTAACGGAAATATAGGCTGAGAAAATTGCGAAAAACAGATATTTCTGTTGAGATATTTAAACTTGAAAAATAAATTTCATTAAATTTTTACTTAGCTATATGTTTGGGGCATTATTGTCTATCAAATTTTAAGTCGGACCCTGATGGCAAAAGACACTAATGGATATTTTGACATGTGCGTAAGAAAAGAACAAACTAAATCAGAAAATTATAGGAGTTTATTAACTGTATAAACAATGTTATAAGCAATATCCTATTTTAACTTATAAAATACTACTTGTTATATACAGTTAATTAGATGCAATAAAGGAATTGGAATACGTTCTATTAACACGGGGTATTAAATCTATATTCCCTAAAATTTACAAAATATTTATTGAATTCAATCCACCTGCAAAATTTATATCGCTGTCAGTAGAATTTTGAATATGACGTTCATGGCTCAAAGTCACTCAGCAATGTTTCTACATGTGACACACCAGTTGATTCTGGAACCGAGAAGAAATATCAGAAATTTAGAAACGCAAAAAAGGAAATTGCGTAAGCAATATAACATATGTGGGGCAAATAACATATAAACATATATAACATATATAACATATATAAACATATATAACACATAACATATAAACATATATAACATATAACATATATATAAACATTTATAACATATAAACATATATATAAACATATATAACATATAACATAAACATATATAACATATAACATATGCAAATAACATATGTGGGGAAATTTCATATATCCATTCAAGATTTCAATTAGTTATTTTTAATTCCCTTATTGGCTATGCATTTCAGTTTCAGCCTCTTAGCAAAAAGCCAATAACCAATATTTCAACCAGTGTAGAATAAAGAAAGAAGCTTGTCCAGGGATCTAGAAGGTTTTTTGTTAAAGCTACAGATAATGAAGCTGAATATCCTAATATATAAATTTTGAGAGAAACTATGTATTGAACTATTTATCAAACTCGCATCATATTACTATATCCTTTATTATTTGTACAAATAATACATATAATAAAGGACATATGTATGTAATAGGAAGTGAGTGTGATAAATCGACATTTTCTCTCAAAATTCAAAAGATATATCAAAGGTATTCAATTAAGTTATTACTGAGCTATACATTTGATTTATTACTCTCGTTGGGATTCTGAGTTAGACATTTTTTGTTAGAAGCCGCTGCTAAAGAGTTCATGCTATGCGAAATAGGGATAATCCCTCTGAAACAAGGGATTTGAAGTTACTGGAATTTTACAGGAATGAAAAGAAATTTATTTAAAGCATAGCACTGCTAACACGTTTATAGAGTTAAATTAGCTACTTGCAAATTATCAAGCTTTTAGATTTATTACTTAAAAATGTATTCCTCACATTGTGTGAGTGTGTGTACCCTCAGTATTATGTAACCATTCCAATGGGCCACACAGCTCTTATTTCGTACCCATCTTATTTTAAAATTAAATTTACAGAAATATTCTGACGTTTCATGATGACTAGTCACCTTTTTTAGAGATAGATGGTGCTACAGAGATAAATGAAATCTAGATAGCTGGAAAAATATTAGTTTTTTTTTATTTCTTATAGCGTATCAACACATTCCTAACAAAAAAGTTTTCGGAACGAAGTTCTTTTACGCGGCTTACAGTAGAGTGAACTGGCAGGAATCGTCACGTAACGAAAAATCGTTATGCCCCCCTTCATAAGAGCTTTTTCTCAAGGACTCTGTGGCTGAATGGTTATCGCATCGGACTAAGGAGTATCGGACTATCGCACTACGGAGCGAGAGATCCCTGGTTCAAATCCCAGCACAAGCTCTTTCCGTTTCTATTCCCACTCATTCTTGGAATAGCGCAGTATGTATATATATATATACATATATATAATCAATAGAAATCTACATATTAAATCACGTTGAGAGTTGAAAAAATAACGTTCCTGAGGGGAATAATTCGTTCCTGAGGGGGGGGGGGGGGGTCTACCGACCGCACAATATTTTTTTCTTAAAATAAACTGCACATCAAAAACTTTATTTTATTAACAGATCTGACTCAAAATTACAAGAATCATTAAGTTTTAATTCCTTTTGTATAGAGTTCAAAGCGCGACAGACGGAGTTTATAGGCTAAAATTTTAATTCTTTCAATAGTCCGAATACCCATGATTCTTTTCCGGATCATTTATAATAGAAAATGATGGCAAAGGCAAAACAAACAAGTTATCAAACAATTCAATACATTATAGACGGTTTTGGAGAGAATTTATTATTATTTTACTCTTTTTACAGAAGTTTAATGAAATATGAATTTTAACTTACATACAACAATGAAATGCTATGCTATCCTTTAACAGTTCATGGACGAGGAAAACTGGATTAAAATTTAAAAGTGGAACAATTTTTTTTTTAATTAAGAAAAATACCAAAAAAACTTAAAATTTGAATTAATATAATTTTAGAATACAAAGGTATTTTGAATTCAGAAATCTCAGTTTTAATAATTGTAAACAGAAATACCGCAGTTTTATGTATTGTAAAGCCTAGTCAAACAATGCTATTGCTTTAATTTCTGTCAGCAACGCTTCCGCAAGACATGACGATAAACTGAGAGGAACTGTTAAGGACTCTGACATTATCAGGTACGGTACAATAAACCCCTGGGATTGTCGTTAGTTATGCTGTCCGATTACCTATGTACTTGATTACAGAAGGGTCAAAAGGAAATTAATTCTTAGCACTTAAGGAATCGTACGTTTAGATTAAGTAAGAAATTCTGGATCAAAATTATTTTATTTGAAAGACGATGTATATAAATTTCAGATTTGCATTTTAAGCATAGGAAATATTTTCACTCTCTCAATTGAAAACTTTTCCAAGAACTAGTAAGGCCATAATTTTGTCTACCACTAGTACATATATATATTTTAATAATATAACATTTTAAGGGGGTGCAGGACACGTTTAAAAATATTTTATTTATTGAGTTAAATTTTTGAATTTTTTTGGTGATCGTTAACCATATAATTTGTAAACGAAATCACATCATAAAACTTCTCAGTTTTTAAAAAATTTAAAATTAAAAAATTAAAAAGTGGTGTAATTTAAAATTGTTATAACTCGAAATATTATTTGTCGAATTTCAAAATCCTTTCATTTTGATTAAACAGAAATATGTAAGTTTTAATTTTGAAACAGCATTTTTAAAAAATATTAATTTAAAAAAACTAAAAATATTTAGAGTAAAAATTTCCCCCCCTAAAAAACCATATAACTTAATTTTAAAAAATCATACCTTCAAAAGTAAATATTTTTTTCGAATTTGCTGAATCAAAATTAAAGCAAAATAATTGAAAAAGACATGTTCCAAGTTTGAACCATTTATCTTTAACGGTTTTGACTTATAACAACTTAAAGACGAGAAATGGTGAAAAAACCTTTCATGCAGGAAAATGCATTTACAGGTTTAAACAAAGATTGGCTGCTATTAGAATGTTGCAAAAAAAATCTCCTGTTCTAATTAACAGAGAAACATGATTCAAATGTTACTTTAAGAGGAAAAAAACAAAAAAAATTTAATGCAATAATTTTTTTTCGAAAATTTAAAGAATTTTGTGTCCTGAAACCCCTAAAATTGTTTCATATAATTCTGACGAAATAAACTTATACAGGATTGTGCATGAAAATATAGTGTTAGAGATACATTCAATAACACTGAGTAAAAAATATTGAGGCTACTATTAGGAAAAAAAGTTCTGTGGATTTCGAATAACAAACTCAGCTATTCAGCTCGTGAACACAGATGTAGAGTTCCCATCATGTGTGTGTCATTTCCCTTTAAATGTTGTTTACAAAAAGAAGCTTGTACATTTTCAGTTATATCTCATAAAATAATGCGACTATTTTCATGGGGTTTATATTAAATTACCAAGGAAAGATTTTACATCCAAGTATATTTTTTTCCCGAATTTCGAATATTTTGAAGGTTATAAGGTTGTGACCCCTTAAAAATCGTAATTGGGGTTTTACAACTTTATTTTCCTCTTTTCCTAACTTTACCATCTATTTTATAGAAGCTAAATTCTATATTAAAAATGAATTTATCGAATTATTCGAAGCTCTATTCTTCATGCTTAGCGTTTTTTCAATTAACGGTGTTCAAATATCATTAACTTTCTAAGCAGTAAACAAACCTAGAAACTCTTATAATGTTCATCATTGTGTCTGTTATAAACGGTAATTATGTGCCAAGCTCAAAGCTCTTTTGGCTTTCAGAGGTAATTTATAAATAAAATAATTGCAAAATCAATGAAAAGTCATTAAAGGTTTTGATCATATCACGATCAGGCTACCTCAGTGACAAATGCTTTGGCTTCGAATACCAATCGAATGAAAAAGAAATCCAGATTAAAGGTTCTGGAAATGGTTAAAGAGATTCTTTTGTGAGGCGTAGCTTTTACCAGAAAATAATAATATCGTTAGTTTATATAGTATACTTTTGTTAAAGGGATATTCAAGAAATGAAGTTTGTTAGTATATGAGTGATAATTAGCCCTCCCACTTCATAAGATTGAAGTTAAGTCTTGAAATTGATCATAGCGATTAATATTTTTGCGCTTTTTTAACTCAAACTGTTTCTTAATTACTTAATTCACAAGTAAAATAAAAAGACTGGAATGGTGATAGATGCATTTACAGAAGCTCTTCACATTCAATTGTTTTGAAGAAAAAATTGTGAACCTGCACAAAATTCAACAGATACTGCAGACTTAGGCCATAATGCTTCGAGACACATAACATGGAGTCCTTCATTTTAGCTTTTATATATATGTATGTCAAAACACAACTGAACAGTCAAAATATAGATGAGAAGTACGGGGAAAGGGGGCTTAAAATAATAAGAATCTAATATTTCATTTACAAAGCGCGCGTATTTTGCTGTGGGGAAAATCATCTTTTAAAAGCGACTTGGGCGCAAAGCGAATAATTCTAGGCGAGAGGATTTGTTTTTAGGAGTATAAAGGTATTGGGCGCGAAGTTGAAATTGCAAGATCAGCGATATTAAGGTCCAGATGAACAAGGTTGAGGTTTGCAGATGTGCGTGTAGCAGGGAGCTCGAAGGGAATCGGGTTTTTGGCGGCAGATTGGAGGAAAATCTCGTTGAGAGCAGAAGCTCGCGGCAGGCGTGCTTAGAAATTGACAAAATGGCGAAGCGCGGAATAAATATCCTGGAGCGTGGTCAATAGAAGAAAATCAATAAAGAAGGATTAAGAGATCATGGACTGTTGATTGAGTCATTGCCACGCCACTCGCCAATTACTTAAAGTAGGAATTGACTGCATAATATCGAATCCACACAGGAGCAAACACGCTTCCTGTCAGATATATATATATATGCACGACAAGCAAGAAATTTAAACCTTGGTTTGACAATCTGTCATATAACTCTTCGTGACTGTTTTCGAGAAAAAAGGTTTAGTTTCCCTTAAAAATGCTTTTTATGGTATTTGAAATCATTTATAGATAATGCTTTTAAAGTTTAAATAAAAGGTCGGATAGTAAGAATAAATTAAAGCTTTCAGAATTGTTTTGTTTTTCTACCATTCTCAATAAGATATTGGCAAGATATGTTTTTATTCAATTTTTTATTGTTTTATTGTGCAAATCAGGTTTTTACTAAAGCGAAGAAACACTCTCTAGTTTCCCCACAAATTTTGCACCAATATTCATTTATAACGTACATATTTTTCTTTATCGCTTTAGCGGGCGCGCCTGTTTATAAGTGCAACATTTTCGTAATTTCGAATGGCTTGTTTTTACAAGTAAGGTTTGAATGTTCTAAGCAGTTTCTATTTATAGCTACACCTTTTCTAATGCAGGTCTGATTTTCTGACCCTTGCATTCTTTTTCATTCAATGTTAGGCGTGATATAACCGTGGTAAACCAGCGATTATACTGGATTGCAATACGAAAAAATTATGATTTAATGTGCAGCTATTACACGGTATTCCGCATATCACGAAGACAGACAATCTCATTGTTATTTAGGTTTTTGAATATAATAGGAATCGATTCACAAGTTGTCTTTAGATGCATTAAACCAGACAGTTTTGAAATAAGATGATTGTACCTGCATTCTTTGGCCTTTAATTATAAATATATCTCAATGTTATCAACATTTTATATCTTGTCATAAAACGCAGAATTGACATTTTCAATATGAAAATAAGAAAGTTTATTACAAAAGGAATAATCAAGGTTGTAAGAGACGTTCCACTTTGTGCAACGCGCGTATGCTGGTATACCAAAAATTGGCGCGACCGCTGAAGGGTTAATAATCCATCTCTGATATATCAAAATGGCTATATAATTATTTTGCTTGAAGCTAGTCACTCGAACTGACTTTTAAGCTTATTGGTGTCATTTATACGAGGGAATGTTAGATTTTAATTAAACCGTGTTATAAATCATGTGAAATTTAATTTTAGGTTCATATCGCAAACTGATTACTAAGAATGTGCATTCATGAAAGCCGAGTCGTGCATTCAATATTTTTGTTTATGTTGGACATAGTAGAATTTTAGAGTACGCCTTTAATGATTATTATTTTTGTACAGAATGGAATTCTACATTTCACATCGAAGTGAGTGATGAGGGTAAGGCAATGCGGGAGGTGGTAACAGTTTTGGCCTATTTTCTGGTTATCAGTAGACACCATGAGTTGGTTCGGTGATAATCGTGGTTTCCTTATCGAGGCGTTCCTAAAAAACGATTCTGTAACAGCGAAGCAGAGAGCGTTTAAGACGCGCTTTGGGCTCTATGCAACTAATGCCTTTCCTGATCGTAAAACAATTCTGCGATGGGTTTCAAACGCGAGAGCAAGTGAGTCTTACCAAGGAAACCAAGTGTTCGTCCTCGGAACGCTGGAACGCCTGAAAATATGCAATGGGTCCGTGACTCTGCTTTTCGGGTGGATGCTGCCGCCTTACCCCAGAGTTGATCAACCCATATATATGTAGGATTTGCCTTATGCAAATTCTCCTGTGCTAGGCGAGTTCCTGCCAGAGCGCATCGTGCCTAATCAACCCCTCATGTACATGTACGACATTCCTCTGATGGGAGCAAAGGGGGAGGTGAATGACTCCGTCTCGATAAGGGATTCGAGAGAGTGGTATATTCAGGGAGATGCCCCGTGCACGAAGGCATAGGAGGTGCTATGTTGCTTATGCCCGCGCGAGAAGGCGTGCTGTGTTTTTAGGCTGGCTGTAAGCCCTCAGGATCGAGTCAAAGTTCCGGTTTGGTCTGTGTTCTTCTTAAGGGAAGCGAGCTTGCAGCTGTGCACATAGTACCTTTCAACCTTCAATAAAGTACTGATTTTTCATGTTTCTCGATTAGCTATGTCTAATAATATTATCATACAATATCTCTTCTTTTTATACATATGAATAAATAAACATTGTGTTTTGTAAAACACTGTCAAATTTCTTTAAACAAATTTAATGAATTTTAAATCAGAATAATTATGAGTGCACTTTTTTCCCTCGACAAATCAAATAAATACTTACGTACATGGTCTTGAGAAAAATATAGCTCTAAGCAAAATTATTTTAATTTTAAAACAAAAAACATTATATTGAAATATAAAAAAATCTAAATTGAATTTAATTTGTAAATAATTTTAGTTTTTATTACAATATATATATATATATATATATATATATATATATATATATATATATATAATATATATATATATATATATATATATAATATATATATATAATATATATATATATAATATATATATATTATATATATACATATATCTATATATATAGATATATATAAATATACACATCATATATATATATTATAACAAAATTTTTACTTTTTTTCAAATATACTTACCTCTACAAAAGTAAATATAAAACTTTCAAACATACGAATCAAGGTACATTATGATACCCAGATAAGATAAAACATATCCTGAAAATTTCAGCAAAAAATACAAAGTAGTTTTTATGTTGTGATGCGTATATTGCTAAAAATTGCTATTCTGAGGAAAATGACATTGAAGATATTATTACTGTAAATGTAAATAATTTTTTATTTTCCATATCAAACTGTACTTAAATATAAAAGATGTATTATTTTGATCATCAAAATCCACCAGGTTCATGTGTAACACCTTCTTTTTTTAAGTTATTTTAAGTTAAACTTAACTATTCTTTCTTTTTAGCTCGCTGAGCTTCATGAGTGCTTTGCTGCTTTCTCTTGTCAGCATACTTTATCCTCATTACATGTTTCTGATATTGAGAAAGTACAGCATTTACACCCGGAATGATGCCCAACTTTTTCACTGTGCATAGTCTACCCATTCGTCTTTCATTAAAAAGTTCAAAGGCTTCATACATTGCAATTTCTGATATGCGTTTTCCGCAACCAGAAATATTTCGGCAAATCCTCCAGATCACATAGTTAAACGATTCGTTAGGGATTTGTGTGTGTGAGCCGAGACATCTTTTCAAAAGGTCTGGGGAAGACAATGCATTGAATACTGGTTTAATAATATCCATTACAGTAAGAGGCAAAGTTTCGGCGTAATGAAAATCACTCAACATACCTCTTGCTGCAACCTCTTAATATTTACACCAGGATTCACCTCCAGGTGGACAAAACCTGTGGAGTGGTGTCTTGTCTGTTGACCGAGTGTGGAAATAGACAGCCCACACAGCAAGTCTCATGTTATCAACAGAATCTGGATTTTGGTGTATGGCATTGCCATAATGTACATTTCCAACATATTTATTGCAGAATCCGCTAAACGTCCTTTCCTAGACAACCCTTTACCATCAGAAAGCTTTTTAGATTTAATAATATATTTTTAATTTTCTCAGTCTTTAGCCTAATCTTGAGCCTAAAGTTTTGAAACTCGAGTTTCTTTGTAAGGCTTGCTTTGTGAAACGAACAAAAACGTTTTTGCATCACCAACTCCAATATAATTTATATATCTCACTCCACGTTCAGGCTGTGATCGATGAAAAATACGAAGCATCTACTTCCATTTTACATGCGCCGGTATGGTATTGTGAACATTTGCAGTGGCGTAGCAAACATAACTGGCGCCTAAGGCACATTACCTTTTTGGCGCCCTCCCCCGAAAAACATATAGTAATATAATATATAGACCCTATATTGGCGCCTCTAGAAGTGGCGCTCGGTGAATGATAGACCCCCTTGCCCCTCCCTCGATACGCCACTACCCTGACTTAAATCCTCTCCAAAAATCTGAAAAGTCGTTGGAGTCGTTTGAAAAGCCGTTTGGAGTCGATTTTAAAAAGTCCCTCAGGCTCCATAGTTGATCGGCCCGGCCCTGATTGTGTCTAGAAGATAGTTAAGAGAAAAATTCCCCATAGCTATATCGCTGCAACGCCTTAACCAATTAGTTTATTTCACTTTCGCAGCACTATTTTATGCAATTGTCCTCCTTATCTCAGGTATTATAAACGGTGTGAATCAGTCATTTCTTGCATCCCGGATTCATCAAACCCAGTTTAACAAGATGGATACGTTAAATAAATCCAGGAACTGTTGGGGTCATACGACTGTTCAAAGTAAAAAAAGTATAAAAATTGTGTCACTTTTGACATTCTATATCTTGAAAAATATATGATTTAAAGTCAATAGTTTTGTGTTAATAGAACAATGTTTGATTTATGACTCTATACCTGTTTATTGTTTGATAGTTAAAAATAATTTGTGTTAGATAGTCATAAATAATAAGCAGTTTGCTTTGGACAAAAGTGATATCAAAGCTAACGCACATAAATACTCCAAAAAAATTGAGTTTAAGACAAAATTTCTGCTTTTAACACATACTGCAGAAACTAAAGTTTAATTTGAACCTAAATTTTTATATATTTAAGGTACATTTCTATTTTTACTATAAAACTGAAAATAGTGCATTTTTTTCTTAGAAAATTAAATTTTATCTGTGCATGAAAACTGTATTCTGTAGAGATCAGTAAACAAATTTAGGTTCAGAGTCAAGCAAATGATAATATGTACCATCTATAAAAATTTCATGCAAAAATATGAAATAGTTCTAGAGATAACAAGTGCGTTATGTGAAAAAAACACATGGATTTTACGTTAATGGATTTTATGGTCGCTACTTAACCAATAAAATGGTTTTACCATTTTAAGTCGTATTTTGATTTTTCGCTTTTCTGGCTGGGGAGAACGACTCCAGTTTACAATAGCACCACAAGGGTCAAAGTACATCTTAGCTAGGTTTTTGCTCGATCAAAATTGAGCCCCCCCCAGGGGCGATATCTGGGGCGACCGTACCCTCTCCCACCCTCTCAGACCTCATAAAGAGACTTAACAGTCTATATATTTAACATGCCCGCTCTATACGTTTATGTATTTAACCTTAAGCGGACGCTCGCGTGTTCAAAGTGCAACATTTTTGTAATTTTGAATGGTTTGTTTTTACATGTAAAGTCTGAATGTTCTACGCATTTTCTATTTATAGCTACACCCTTTCTAATGCAGGTCTAATTTTCTGACCCTAGTATTCCTCTCCCTTCATTGTTAGTCGTGATTTAACCGTGGTAAACCAGCGATTATACTGGATTACAATACGGCAGAAGCAGGAGTTGATGTAGTCGATCCAATGTGCAGCTACTACACGATATCCCGCATATCGTGAGGATGGACAATCTCATTGTTTTATTAGGCTTTTGGACATAATAGGAATCAATTCGCAAGTTGTCCTTAGATCGAATAAATTTTGAAATAAGACGATTGCCTTATTTCAAAAATTTAAATGCCTTATTTAAATTTTGAAATAAGGCATCTGCATTCTTTGGCTGTTAATTATAAATATGTCTCAATATTATCAACATTTTATATCTTGTCATAAAACACATAATTATTATTTTCACTTTGAGAAAAAAAAAATATTACAAAAGAAATAATCAAGGTTAAAAGAGACGTTGCACTTTGTGCCACGCGCGCCTGCTGGTGTTCCAAAAATTGACGTGCCCGCTGAAGGGTTAATGGCACTTGTCGGGATTCGAACCGAAGACCCTCGGCGCCGAAATCCAACGCGATACCTGTAGGAAGCCTCAGGACCGGAATTTCTTTTGACATAAGCTTAATGCCGGTCGTATTTGTCAAATAGGAGGGATATAAAAACATTAAAAAACACGGCAAGGACGAGAAAAACGTAAAATAAAATAAAGTATTAAATAAATTTTAAAAAGTTCAATAATTAAAAAAATAAACTTTTTAATATATCTTACAGATTTTTATGAACAAAACATATGAATGAAAAGAATACGAAGAATTGTAAAGCACAATCGGTGAAGTATTTCTTTTTTCTATTATTTCCGTTTGCTCATAAGCTTGAAACGGCATCGTTTGCAATGTGAAAATGGTATTTGCCAGACGCTAAATAAACAGTCACATAGTAACTGAGACGCGTTTGCATCTCTTCGTGCAATACAGTTGTTGATATTCGAGTGCATTTAAATCTGAAATGAAACCTTCAGAGTTCTCTTTTTCATTTTGTTCTTTTATAAAATTATTCTAATTCGTCAAGTAACCTTCGCTGCTCCTTTTGTTGGGTCTTAGAGTCAAAGCAGTTCTGACACTAAAACAATATTCATTCCTTTGTTGTTGTTTTTTTCAGCACGGATTTTTGCATCTATTACCTCGCTTAGAATGAAAGCAGATCTCTTGAATTTAGATGAATGTTTCCTTTTGGAGCCACACGTTATTGTACTTTGGAATAATAACATGAACAAAGAAGCTCTACTAACTGATAGAGGCTGTTTAAATGAAAAAATGTTGATTCATCTAGCAGGTCGAAAAGAGAGCAAAAGCATTAAGCATAGATTATTAGGAATGTTTTTTCTTTGAAACAGGCGATTACTTTCCCTAACAGAATAGTTACCAAAAATAGTTTTTGCACGTTTATTAACCACAATAATGTCGCGGCGGTGGCGCAACGAGCACAACTGGCACTCGAGGCACAATACCTTTTAGGCACAATACCTTGGTCTTGGGGACCGAATGGTCCAATGGTCTTGAGGTCCATTTGGCGCCCCTCCGTGAGTGGCGAAAGGAACATGATACACCCCCATGCCCCCTGTGGTAGTGAAGAGTTATATATTAATTGGGGTTATTATCTATTAATAAATTAAATTTACTAATAATGATGATTATGATTTTATATTTTGTTGATTTAAGGTTTCATTGCTTATTGATTGTGGTTAGTACATTGATTAATTGTTGTGATTCCCAAATGAGGGAAACAACTGTGGTTTACACTGACAAATTAATTTAGTACTAAAGAAGTTGTGAGTAATGTGCAAATGAAGGAGGAAATATTTAGTTACTTGTATCGTCTTATTTATGTGTTTTAATATTCAATAAATTAATTTGTCAGTGTAAACCAGAGTTGTTTCCTTCATTTGGGAATCACGACAATTAATCAATGTACTAACCACAATCATTAATCAATTAAATCTTAAATAAAAAATATATAAAATCATAATCATCATTATTAGTAAATATAATTTATTATCTAATACCCCAACCAATAATACTACTTTCCACTGCCACACACCCCCTCATTACGCCACTGAACATTTGTCAGAATGTTCGCTCTTCCATTTCCCAAATGCTTTGCCTGAAAGAGGGCCATTCCATGACTCGCACCCTTTACATACAAGAGATAGCACTTCAGCATCTATCACTTTGTCACTTTCAGACCCGATGACACTACAAACACCTATCTGTGAGGTGTGGACTCTAGTTTTCCAGGTGCCATCACCACTCACTATAATGTCGGTTGAATTAGATTTAGATGTTTCTTCCTTTGCAGACTTCTTCATGCTTTCAATGGGTAAAATTTTAGATGCCATATGTATGTGGTGACATATTTGATCATAGCATTTTTGTCTTATGGGCGGATATAATCCATTATCCCACAAAACGTTTTCATAGATTCCAATCCTTGACCAATTGAGCACATAGCATAAACCAAGCGACGATTGAGCTCTGGGACCTTTTTGTTTGTACCAATGAGTTTAGAGTTACCAAAACTAAATTTTGCCTGGTAACTGTTACAAGAAACATAAATTTTGCCATGAAGGCCATAACACCTTTATATGACACAGTGTCCATTAGAGTTTTGACACACTAAATTATTTTTCCTAAATGAGAACAATATGGATTTATCTATCAAAATATATCCAGATGCCTCTTCACTGTCATTGCAATGAGTATCAGATGGAGTTGCATTTTTTAATTCCTTGCTGGAAGCACTTTCACAATAGTTTGAATTTGCAGGTAAAATATTAATATCAGTGACAGGAGTACTCACTTCACTGGAGTTCATTAGAAATTTATCTTCTAAAGTAACTGAAGTTACTTTAGATTTCTTAGTGCAAAATTGATTGCCATGGAAATGACGTTTCTTCGGTCTTTTACCAGATGCACGTTTTTTTGTTCGGCTCCATAGTACAAAAATACTTTTAACGAAATGAAGCACGAAATCTGATGCAAAAACATAAGAAATACTACAGAAAAAACAAATTATAAAGCACTGAGATCCGAGAATCACAAGTCTCAATTCGTAATAAATATAACACCTATCAGCAATGATAGCGCTTTGCAGCTACAATCCATGATGAAATTATAAACAATAGAGAAGTGTTTAGTAAACTACTTACATGATTTGCGATAAGAATTCTGCAGTTTAAAGTAGTCCGAACGGTCTTATTGGGCACAAATTGTGAAAGTGTCAACAAATCGCAGCTGGCATCACGTGGAACTTTATTTTTTACATTTGTACTATCGAACATTTTTTATCATATCTTGAGTAATTATAGGAATTTTTTGACCGGTTTTGTTTTAAAATGTTCAGAAAAATGAGAGAAATAACATACATTTTTCTTTCAAAAATTCGAATTTTCGAAGTTTTAAAGGTAGTGAGATCCCTTAAAGGAAGTGAGCTTGAAGCTGAGCTATCCCGTAAATTGTTGTATTGTACCGGAGACAGTCAAGTACGGTCTGCAGCATCACGTCTTTGCTATCTTCATTAATAAATTATTATTGAGTTTTCCAAAGTGTACTTGTTTTAATGAGAGAAGAGTGTACATCTTAGACACTCCCCTAGACTGCTAACCACGTAGACAGGAAAGTATATATATATATATATATATATATATATATATATATATATACAGGGCTAGATTTGAGGCGGAACGCGCCGGAACGGCGTTCCAATGCCTCTCTTTAGGTACCTCTCTTTATCAATAATTTGGAATACCCTCCCACACGCCCCGGAAGGTTACCGTTCCGGCTACTCTATTTCTAGAAATCTAGCACTGTATATATATATATATATATATACACACTCAAGAGCCAAAACATTATGACACCTGTCAATAACGAGTTGGCCCACCTTTGGCGCGCAACACAGCTTCAACCCGCCTTGGCATGGATGCCACAAGTCCTTGGTAGATGGCCGGAGACAGATTGTACCAGATGTTTAAGCAACGGTCACGCAAATCGGAGATATTGCGAATTGGTGGTCTTTGAACTCTGAGCTGCCGTCCCATGACATCCCAAATGTGTTCTACCGGATTGAGATCCGGTGAGTGAGGCGGCCAGGACATAACTGGAATTCAACATCATGTTCCTGGAACCACTCCAACACAATTTTAGCTTTGTGACACGGGGCGTTGTCCTGTTGGAACATTCCATTTCCAGCTAGAAAACAGAGGCCATGTAAGGGTGTAACCTCTCCGCAATGATGTTCAGATACCCTGTAGCATTCATGGTCTGCTCTACCACAACCACGGGTCCCAGAGACGCCCAAGAGAACGTCCCCCAAAGCATAATACCGCCACCATCGGCCTGTGTATGACCTACTGTGCATTGAGGGAGCAACAGTTCGCCTGGAAGACGGCGTATCCTGACACTGCCATCGGCGTGATGAATGACAAACCGTGATTCATCTGACCAAGCAACTCTCTCCCACTGATCCATGGACCAGTCGCGATGTTCCCGGGCCCAGCGCAGGCGCAGTTGGCGATGACGCTTGGTCAGCAAAGGCACACGAGTGGGACGTTTGCTGCGTAGCCCCATATCCAACAGTGTCCGCTGAACAGTGTGCTGCAATACTATTCTACTTGGCCCTGCATTGTATTCGACTGTCAGCTGAGCCACTGTCTAGATCCGGTTTTGCTTCACCATGCGAGACAGTCTCAGACGACCTTTTTCCTTGATAGCGTGTGGACGTCCAACACCATGTGGTCTACTGCTGGTTTCACCGTCATTCATCCACTTTGCTTAAGTACTAACAACTGTAGGTCGCGAACAACCCACGAGTCGTGCAGTTTCGGAAATACTTGTTCCGAGCCTTCGAGCCATTACAATCTGCCCTCTATCAAAGTCGCTTAGATCCGCAGCCTTTCCCATCACACACAGAAGTAAGTGACAGAATGATTCTTCAGACTCTCCAGCAGCAGTTAAATACCTCTTCCATCTGATCACGTGCCTTCCACGTCATCCAGGCGAATTCATTTCAAAATGTACGGGTGGTCATAATGTTTTGGCTCTTGAGTGTATATATATATATATATATATATATATATATATATATATATATATATATATACACTGCTGGCCACCCAAATTGCAACACCAAGAAAGACAAGAGATATCACAACAAAATTTATTTTGTATATAACATGTTGACCAAGTATTAAATGATTAAATTTATAGACTTCTGTGAAGAGTGGTTGCTGCCAAAATCAGTAGCCAGAGTAGCCGCCATTGTTGGAGATCACCGCTGCCACACGCCTCGGCATTGATTCAAAGAGACTTTGGATGAGTTCTTGGGGTACAGCAGACCAAGCAGCTTCCACACGTTGCCAAAGTTGATCTGCTGTGGCAGCTGGGGATGGAATTTGGGTGAATCGTAGAGCTACCATGGACCACATGTTTTCTATCGGCGAAAGATCCGAAGAGCGAGGCGGCCAGGGAAGCAATTCAATCTGTGGTTCTGCGTCAAGGATAGACAAAGCAATGGACGTCTTGCGGACAGACCACTCTGCTGTAAACGGCGTCGAATGGTAAGCGCAGAATGGTAAGCGTCGAATGGTAAGTCGAATGATGCGTTACAGACTGCATGTGCTGTGCTATGGTTCGTGATATGACTGAGCGATCCGTCACTGCCATGCGCACAATTTGCCTTTCATCACGTGCAGTGTTGTGCTGAGGTGGATGCGAACGAACACGCCGGTCCGTCGTACCCTCCTGCATCCAACGATCACATATCCGCATTACAGTTGTTTGGTTTCGTCCAACACGACTACTGATTTCCTGAAAGATAATCCACAATCTCGGTAGGCCACTATCCTTCCTCTGTCGAACTCGGATACTTGATCAAAAGATGATCGCTGTTTTCGACGAGGCAAAATTGATCGTTTTTTTTTAAAAAAGCACAAGAAAAACACAATTGCCGAACTTGAAATCGTCGAAATTTCCAAGCCTTAAATAACGCTTTGAAGTGGCGCCACAGGCGCGCGTGATGTCCGTCTGCGCTGAAATTCTAATCATTTGTATATCTCACCTCCGCTAATGCATGTTGTAAATTTCATGTTATTTGCATGTTTCCTTCAGGGTGTTGCATTTACAGTGGCCAGTAGTGTACATATATATGTGTGTGTGTGTGTAGAAACTCGATCGATGGCGAGTCCCCACTTTTTGTAGAAACTAATGGTCGGTGTCTAGGGGTAGATGTTCTTAGTCTTATAGAAACTTTTCCGCTTACTGCACGGCGGAACTAGACTCTCTTATACTCAGAGTAAGACAGTACTCAATTAAAGACAGGGTCACTGCTTAAAGCACAAACACTATATTACATTTAGAAGAATTATTTACAGTAGTAGAAGTACGTTGCATATAAAATTACACGTCAGGCCGCACCAGGTCTCCACAATCAGAATGGATTAAAGTATCCGGCCGTCTGCCGCGATAGGGTTAAAACTAAGCCGCCGTCTCCTGCTTATCAACGTCATGCCCCGTCGAGACTGTCTCTCCCGTTGCAGCCTGTCTGCTGGTTTCGGCACCTCTTACCAGGTCGGGACCCAGTCTCAGTCTCCCCTCATTTATTTTTCTCCCAGTTCATCTCTCGAAAACCTAATAGCTCTGTCGTCGCATAGCGTACACGGCGACATATAGCTCATAGCTGGAGCCCTGGGATAATACAATTCCCATATATATATATATATATATATATGTGTGTGTGTGTGTGTTCTTTAATACCCTTTGAAACTTGGAAGTCCATTGTGCCGGATCCTGTATATAAAAATCTAACGGTACTCAAAATTTCCACATCATATAAATGAAAAAAAGCTAAAATTACTCAATCTTTTCTGCATGTAATCTAAAACGATTATGATAGTGATAAGTCTGTTGATTGTTACGTCTTTGACTATTTTAGAAATTGATCTATCATGACAAAACGTTGTATCATATTTACGCGATAAAAAAAATAATATAAATATAGTTCTAAGAACATCTGTCGATCTGTGTTATCAACTGATAAGAAAATTCTCTTTCTTTTAACTATCCGTCAGTGTCTAAATGCTGTAAATTGAGCAATACAGCGAAGAACAAACACAACAGAAATCGGATTGTGAGGAAAAGAGATGGTTATTATTAAAATATCTGTGTTAATAAATAATAAAAAATTTATTTTGTAGTTTTAAATTTTATGTTAAATATTTAGTTTGACATCATAAATATTTAGCAAGTATTGCAAAAAGTGATATGAAACGATGAAAGCTCTGTCACATTAATTTTAAAAATCCATTGACAAGTTATATTATAACTGATAATCGATTTTTAAGATTTAAAGGTCAATTTTATATTAATAAGAAATCTGTTATTTATAAATTATAAATATTTCTTTTATAAAGATAAAATCCTGAGATTTTTCTATATTAATAGTTAATACAATAAAGCATTTCGATTGTAGTTTTATGGCTAATTTACGAAAAAAAATTATTTTTAATTTATCCGGCAAGCTGAGACATTTTATATTCATTTACAAAAATAAAATGAATATATTCAGTTGATGGAATCGGATTTATTTGAAAATAAATTTTTGTTACGTTTAGTTCTCAATTTTAATTATTAAAACATTTGTAATTAATTAATTTTATAATATTTCGAAAATACAATTATTTTTTAAGTTGACTTCCTGAGCTTTTTTTAATGTTCATGGTTTATACAGTTGAGAAATGCAATTGTACTTTTGAGGCTTATTCCTAAAAGAAGGATATATTATCGAACTGGCAAGCAGAGAGTCTTCATATTCATTTAGGAAATAAAATAAAGACTTTCAAATGGGGATACAAGGTTTATTTGAAAGAAAATTTGTTATGTTTTATTATTAGTTTTTATTAGTAAATAATTTTTAAGAAAGCAATTTCTCTTATAAAAATTTGAAAAAAACAAAGCTGTGATAGGGTGTTCACTCTAATCGCATATCGTTTTAAATTGCAGAAATAAACCAAGTTTCAAAAAGCAGTATGGAAGAGGGAATAATATTAAAATTTTTATCTACCATTGATTAAAATTACATCTAACATGCTAAATAAAATTTCTATACTTTAAAAGTAATAAATCCCTATATATCCTTTATAAGAATCTTCCGTAATAATATGTTTAAGCTGAACTTAAATGCAAGATTAAGGAATGGATTTTTATTTAGCTCGAAAGTTTTGACACAAAAATTAAATGCTTTAGAAAAATATTATATATATATATATATATATTAAGTTGAGCACGTATTCATTAAATTAATTGATTCAACTGAATCAAAATCGAGGTTTAGAATTCAAATTTAGAGAGAATTTTCATTAAAAAAATGTAATATCGTGATCAATGATATTTTTAAAATGAAAACGTACTTAAAAGATGCATATTTAAATATATTTGCTGTTTTTTACTCCAAATAAATCTCTATTGTATAATAACAGAAAATAATTTATTTGGAAACAAAATTTTTTTTAATGAATTCTCGCAGCATTTAAAATCATATTTAAAAAGGAATAGTTGAGCTTAATATAAAAAAAGTACATAACAGCAGAGTACTATTCATAATTTCTTTTCCTATGAATAAAAATTTATTTTTTTTAATATTAACCGTGCTATTTAAAAAATAATCGCATTAAGTGAATGTAGATGAGCCAATATAAATGATTAAATTAAAAAATAAATTCAGAATCTTTTAAGTGTATTCAAATGACTTAAAATCTTCGTTTTAAAATTGTTTTGTATATAAATATTACTTAACATTAAAATTTGAATTACTATAAAATACTTAAATATATCCTTAAAAATCAAGAATGGACTGAAAATTTTTTAAAGAATTATATGATCTTTAACATAAGCATTCAACATGTTAGTATTAAGAGTGTCTGCTTTGGATTTTCATACTTTTTAGCTTTATATTTTATTTATCCATGCCTCACCTTGGAAGAATCCTAAGAATCTATATTTAAAGTATACACTACGTGGTACATTTTTCACCAATTTTTATTGTTATCGTTATTAATGTTCAGAGATTTTCTTTGTCGGTTTAATAATTTTCCTTTAAATGTATGCGCATTTACGACTAACGCAAATCATGGTGTGAGTTTTGAAATGAAGCTAGATTGAAGTTCCATCCACCCCCCTCCCCTCCCTCCCCGAGTGATTTTATGTTTATTTCCCGGTGAGAAGATTTCTGTATGCTATGTCTGATGCTAAAATTTCTTAATCTCGGTGTGTCACTTTGAAACATGCACATACATATTGTTACATGTTTGGGAGCCAATTTGGCGTTTTATCGCCAAAGTGCGATGTTTCGGGAGTTGTGGAATTATAACCAAGGAGTAAGTGATAAATCTGGATATTAGGTTGATTGTTGGAAAATCGTTTGGTTGTGTAGTGTGGCAACGCGGGTTTTTGTTGTACGAGATTAATAGGGTTTTAGAACAGTAATTGAGTTTAAGCGTAGTTCTTGAAGAGCTAGGTGAGCGTTTTCTTGGGAAGTTCAAGTTCTCTCGGTGTAGAGAGAGGTATTTTCTTGGAATAGGGTTCTACGGATCTTTGGTAAAAAAGGTCGTATAAGTTTACTATTAAGTGCTATAATAATTGTATTATTGTATGTGTTCTAAAACTTGAGATTCCTGCTGTAAGAGTGGAATGTGTAGGTGCTGAGGATTGTTAATTTCAGCGAAGATTTGCAGTAATATTGTCCTCTACTGCTGTTACTTGTGTAAAAGAAGATTCTATGTTCTCTATGTTCTGCTGTTTATATAAATTTCCTCTGTTTCTCAATTTGTGGTAACTGGCATGATTTATTTCTGTTTTATTTGAAATTCACTTGTAGATTTTAATTTTCCCCGTACCACGAAGTTGGTACAATATAAAGACCAAAGTCGGCAACGAACAATTATATGCTAGAAACGGTACAAATTCATCGTAAAATTGTAACCTATTTACTGAATATCGAAACAGAACAATATTCCAAACGAGAAGAACTTGTGCCATCAACAACAACCTTACAAGGAGATCAGGAATTTTGGTAAATATTTTGCCAATAAATTGATTGAAAGTGCTTTTTGTAAACCGCAGAGAAATATAATAGTTCTTATCCGGCTGAATCTAACAAGCAATTTAAAAATTTAATAACACAGGAAAGTTTTTGTGTTCACAATGAACTTAACGTCTGCAATGGTTTGAAGATAGATGAATTGAAAATGTATAAAATTTTAAATGCCCATGAAAAACAGGCAGCACGTCCGACACGAAAACCATGGACCATAAAAGAAGCACTCACTCAGCAACCACGTCTATAATGCTTTTAAACAGCAGGAAGTTCGTTCAGTAGTCTCACAATTCTGTAGTCACCGTTCTATGGTGATTCTGGATCCTACGTTTGTACTTATTTTAGTATTTAAGAAGGCAAACTAATCTGACTCCATCGTGTTTATTTAATACAAGATTAAAAAGAAAAGTTATATTTTAATTACTCGTTAAAGAAATTATAACATAATAAAAACTTATGCTTACTGTCTAAAAATGCAGTCAATAAAACTGACGGCACTAGCAAGGCGTGAAAAAGACTGGAAGTGGCTGAGCTGCCGTGGACTGTGGTTGATTGTTTATATGACAGATGAGTGTTTTTCCTAATGCCGCTACGAAAGATTTTTCAAGTGATGTCACCACCAATTTGAAGGAAGGAATTTGAATAAGTGTTATTTGAATATTATTAATTTGAATAAACAGCAAAACCGCAGAGCCACAAAATGTTTGCAGTGAGCTCACAAACTTCACTTCATCAGAAATGGGTATTTACCGTCAAAGTTGTATATCGGGGAAACATTCACTTTTCTTTTACAAATCCCATGAGATCGCAGATGAAACATCTTTAACATTTTGGAAGAGACAAATTGCTCCCATCCGCAAAAGCATGGATATTGGAAGCGGCGACTGAGCAAATGAACTGTTAAATTCCATTCTGGTAGCGCGAGTTGCTGTAAACGTGTATCATGTCATCAGAAATTAACCCTTCAGTGGAAATGTTTGGAACACCAGCAGGCGCCCGTTGCATAAAGTGCAACGCGCGCAACATAGACAATTGCAACGTAGAGAGATTGCAACAGTCTATTTTGCAATTTGTTTAAGGAGGTCATTTGTTTGCCGGACCCATACATAGCAAGGAGAAAATTTTCTTCTCCATTCACAACTGTCTCTAGATCAGCCTGAGGGTCTTTTAATATTCTGATGGGAGGTCCAAGTTCTGGGTTCTTCTTCACCGTTTTCACACACTTTAATTTGCTCTGGTTATATAGAGCTGACGTCGTATCACAACCGCTCATGGCGTGTAAAGAAATAATATGGGCAGCTGTGAATGTGTCGATCACACCTGGCGAGTGGTAAATGGTATTGCATGTATTTCCTTTTCCTGGCTTCAGGAAGGCTTCAGGAATACATTGGAAGGAATACAGAGCCCAACCATTATGACAAGAAGATCGATATCCACTCCCACTACAGCCACTGTGTCACACTCAGATGCCAGGCTTATAGCTGTGACTACTATCAATCTGTCTGCATCTTCATGTGCATGGCCGTAGACAATATTCGCTTCATAAAATTTTGAGATGAGCATGTCTATAAATCGACTCTTGTTTTTTGAATTGGAGAGAAATTTCTCCTGTGATACAATGGGAACCATTGTGTTAGTGAATATCATTCCTGTGGCAAGCCTTTTTGTTTAACGTTCTCATTCACTCCACGTATTTCGTGCTTTTCTCACAGTCTGAGTAACCATCAAACACTATTTGGGAACTTGTTTTGTATTTGAACAAAACATATGAAACATATCTGTCACAAATGCCTGAAAAGCTCACGCCAATTGGTCACACTACACGGTGCAATAAAACCCACCATCAATGACAAACTTGCACTTTTCTAGAACTGTGTTTGCTATAGGTTTGAAGGCTTTGTGGAGTGATGACTTAGTTCCCTTCCTCATGCCCCTCTGATCAAACAAAGATGATGGGTAAGGACTCATCTCGTACTTCAGGAATTCTTCTAATTATTCTTCTGACTCTTTGGCAATGGTCATTCTTTTAAACATAGTGGCTGGGTTGATGGGACCTGTTTGTGAATATTTACTGAGCATTTCATCATAGTGAGGGGGTTCACTCGATCGCTTCGTTTGAATTTAACAGATCTGAAATCATCCCCAACGATGCGGTCCATGCCCTGAGTAACCACTTCCTTGACCAAGTGACAGTTGAACCTATCATCTCCAACAATCCCTGTACAGATGGATATGAGTTCTGGAGTTTCTAGGAAAAGCAGGTGCAGCTCAAACCAATCCAGCAGTTTCTTCTTATCGTGACTGTCTCTTTTAATCCTTGAGTCCCGACTATCAATATGTTGTTCTGAGGTATTGAAATTAACTCCACAGTAGTCTTCCATTTCTTCACACAGTTGTCGGAGTGAAGACATCCCCTGCGTCCATCTAGCCAAAATAATTGGAGTTATACCTCGTTGCAGATTTAACCCACCTTCACTTTTCATGTAATACTTCATAAGATTCTGTTCAATAGTCACGTCACTCCACGTGCCACTCCACAACTTAAGAGTTTGGTGGACAGTAAAAGCCCCATGTGAAGTGAAAGAGTTGAATGGGGGATGACTACAGGGGACTTACCCGGTTCAGAGATAAGTCTTAACTACCTATCAAATTCAAAGGAGGACATTACCCCTTAAAAATCCCAAACCAACCTCTACAACAACGGCTCAGTTGATATATAATTAATATTTAATACATAACTAGGTTGATATATAATTAATATTTAATACTTAATTCCTCACCCAAAATACTTAACTGTATTTTGGGCGAGGAACTCTTGACTTAACGGTTTCGCGTAATATGATGTAAAATTTCAACACGCTCTAGCGGCTACATTGTTTGGCCAAAATAAGTGATTAAACTGTGCAATTTGAAAGGAATTTAATGTAGTTTTAGCCTAATCAAGCTTTTTTGTAATTTCAAGCACAGTTTATGAGTTACAAGCGAAAAACTAACGAGAAAACTGGGTTTTACACAAAGAAGGAAATTTTGGCATTTTTTCAGCGCGCTTTAGCTGACAAAAAATACATTTGAGGGGTAATTTTAGTAGGAAATTTAATGTTCTTTATTTTTGTATACAGGGGTCCACCCCGAAAAGTGCATAGTTTTATTACTTTTTGGCAAAAAACTGAAAAAATGTCGAAAAGTTTGACGTTTTTCGCGATTTTTGTTGTGAAGCCATATCCGTGAAAAGTAGCAAAGTTGAAATTCGGATTCAGCACCCCTAAAAACATATAAAACGAGCGAAAAAAAACTTCTATATTGTTTTCCCGAAACAGACACCCCCTTTAGGATTTGACTGGACTATCGGTTACAATCATATTTTGTTGATGCCCCGTAGTTGTTTAATACTGATGACAATTCGCCTTGAATGTATTTTTGACTACAAAGCTGCTTTGTTACTTTATTCATTTGATTATCATGTTGGAGTATACAGTGGAACCTCGATATTTCGAACCTGAAGTGGAACGCGAAATCTTCGAATTATCGAGGATTTCGATATATCGAGTTTCAATTTATAGTGTTAGGCAGGTTCAAGGGTAATTGAAAATTGAAAAACTTCGATTTCATCAAGGAATTATGTTATATCGAGGTTCTATTGTATTTGGTGTTCAACATAGTTCCCTTGATTCAGTTGCATTTTTCTTTCTGATATTTGAGCCATTCACAATCCAATTTGGTTAAGTTCAGTTTTTGAAATTTTATTGTCAAAGCATTTGATTGACTCTAAAATTTTACATTCATTATAAATTTACCAAATAATAAGGATTAACACCACAAAATGACAAAATATTTTTCGGCCATTGTCGTATTGCCTGTCTTAATTATTTATTTTGGGCGTGATTCATACTTTATTTGGGTTAGTACAAATTATTTATAAGAAATGGGTATTTGGGTGCGTTGTGTTAATTATTTATTTTGTTGAATACAACCCAAAGTTCTAGACATTATTGGCAAACAAACAGGTCAAATAACTTTTGCTTCTAAAAACTAGGAAATAACTTTTCTTAAGATCAACTGCGAAAATCAAGATGACTGACTCAATTTTTATATTTACAAAAAAAAAACTAATTTATTTACAACACTAACTATTTACAATTTAACTCAAAACAATTATCAACAAAACTTAGTACACAGTTTACTCATTTTTCTAATCTTTTAGCATTTCTCCTCAATTCACATTCAATGACCTGTATATAATTAATCCTACACCTTTTGGATTCAGGGAGCATAAATTTATTTATTCTACCTAAAACAAAGACTTACTAACTCTCAAAAATCTATATTCTAAAAACAAAGAAACATTGATCCCGCACTAAATCAAATTTTCGAGGTTGGGTCTGAACAAGAGAAAATTATTTGGCACTCACTCAGTTGGATGCTAACCGCACTGCAACACTGGTAGAGATCTCATCATCGGGCATGGAATGTCTTTTCTTCTCCGTGACGGGTAGCAGTCACTCAACTCTTTCTACTGCCGTAGGCATCTATCGTCTGCTTCTTCCGCTCCTTTAATCTCCGTGAGGACTCAAATTGGCACTCCATCGTAAAGTCGCAATTCTCTCCACCTCGATTCTCAAATTATTTATCGGTGAAGGCAGCAACCAGATTTTTCTCAGCAGCAAAGTAACTTCTCTCGAAAACGAGATCATGATGTGAGCATACCGGGAAGGATCAAACGGATCTCCGCACCGCAAAAACGAAACTCCCGGAAAGGCTCAACCGTAGTTCGACAGTTAAAAATAGACAATATCGTCATCACCTGCGATGCGAAGCACCGGGGAAAATAGAACCCGGGCCCGCATGCAGAAGTGCATCCTCAAAAAAAACTCCTAAGTCTCCTATTTATTTAATTTTTTCATATCGTTGTCAAGCCTCTCAATAATCCTATATCCATTCAGGAAAGCCTTCCAAAATCCACCACTTAGCTTTCAAATTCATTTCAATGATTGGATAATCTCTCCAAACATGTACGCCCTTCATTTCGTCACTCAAGTCCACCCAAAGTCCATTAAACGTGTTCTGCGGTATATCCCCCGCACTGACTCATAAATTTGTTCACAATCGGCTTTGTAGTTTAAAGTCAAACTCGGTGCCAAACCCTATCTGTGTCTGCGATCATCAGACCCCCAACCGCGCTCAGCCGCTTTTAAATTGGCTAACCACAAAGACGTCGGTCCCGTCCTATAATCAAAGGCGGCTTCCTAAACTTTCTTATAAAATGTAATGCAAACAGTCTTCGATCAATTTAGCTCTCTTAAAATATAAATTCATTTTTTCTATTAAATCGAAGGCGCGTCATTACAGCCATCGTATATTAAGCAACTCTTTCTAGAAGCCGATCATGTTAAGTCCATACTCTAATATAAATAGTTGCAATAATGCAATTAAAACGCAGAAGGTACTTGATGATAACGGTAAATCGTTTAGTGTTGTTTCATACCAAAAAACTGTAACAAATGAGCTACTTATAGTCTAATTGCTGCATAATAAAGTATTTGGGAATTATTTTTTATTTATTTCAATATTTTCTGCAGTAACAAAATAATTTGAAGACTGAATTGAATGTTTCGACTTTTTTTCTCTTGCCAAATCGGTTAAATTCCTAAGTCATGCAAAATTGTAAAAATAATAATAACAATAATAATGATTACTCCAAGGATAGTCGAATTTTATAATAAGAATTAATCTTATTTTATTTTATACGTATTTTATTTTATATTATCGTATTTTATACGTCGGCAGGTGAAAATTACATCTGCAATAATACATTCTAAAATTTTTATTTTGAATTTATATTTTCATAGAAATTTTAAAAAACAATGTACAATATTTTATTACTTCCTCCACCTTTTTCTTTATGGACTTAACTGATTTCGCAGATGAATTGCTCATTTCTATATTTATAAAGAGAACTTTCTTTCTATTTGGTATCTTTTTATATCTTTTTAAGTCAAATTTATTGTTATCCTCTAGCACTGTTTTGAAGCAGCATCTATATACACACAAGGAAATGCATGCATACAATATGCAAACACTTTTGAAGAAACTCATATTTAAAATGATATTTATATAAACAGATGCACTTGCACGCAAGCACACGCAGACACAAATATGAGAGCGGACGCACATTCGAAAAAATACAAATTATCCAGGGCATACTCATGTGCGGCATATTGGATAAAACTCCATTTATAATATTCATTACAAATAGATTAACATAAATATCCCATAGAAACTAAGTGTAGTCTGCTTATTCA
Organism: Dolomedes plantarius; assembly: GCA_907164885.2. Classification (NCBI taxonomy): domain Eukaryota; kingdom Metazoa; phylum Arthropoda; class Arachnida; order Araneae; family Dolomedidae; genus Dolomedes; species Dolomedes plantarius. The sequence goes on along the minus strand of OU015491.1, from coordinate 51,389,166 downwards.
AGGACACACGGAGATAGATGTAATCTACATTCATAGACAAAAAAAAAAAAAACGAAGCACCAGTAAGGGGTAATGCAAATTGGACACAAATTGATATGAATACAGGTTTCAACGGAAAACGCAAAATTTTAAAGTTTGGCAGCCATTGAATGAACATGTGACGCTGCAGCGCATCTTAACTGCGCAACTGGCAGGATATTAAAGAGGAGAAATTTCGATTCCAGGTCTTAAATTCTTTGCGAATTTCATTCCGTGTACTCAGGTAGACATTAACTATGCCTCGCATACAGGTGCACGAACAACATGCGTAGATGCTAGCATTTGAAACAGCAAGTGTAGTTGGGCTCAATAAAGCCGGTTGGTCTAATCGGCGAATCGCTCGATATTTGGATAGGAGCGATGCCACTATTAAGGGGACAGTGGACCTTCAAACCTAAATTTTTTTGTTTTGAATGGATTTGCTTGAAATTTGAATATGTGATTAGTACCATAGATATGTAAAAGTGGTTAAAATTTAAGGATACAATATTAATAATTTATGAATTATGAATTATTAATTATATCAAAAATTGGCTTTATTAAAATTGTTCCATGCGCATTTCTTTTGCATATAATATGGTAATTTTTATTTGCAGGATACCTTATAGAACTAAAATTGGAACTTAATTGCTTATTTTAAGCATTCATTAAAAATATAAAGAGAAAAAAATAATAATAGTGAAAATACCCTTTTTATTACTCAAAATACCTATAAATCATTTTTTCAAGTACGAAATTTAGAAATTCTGAGCTACGAAGCATAATTATTTTCAATAAGATTTATTTGATATACAGTTAAGTATATAAAACTTAAATTTCAAAGCAATACGATAATTAGAAATGCGCCTGGAGCAGTTTGGATATTCGTATGACATGAGAATGTTTATTTTGAGAAAAACGCATTTAAAGTTATTGCTATTAGTAACTACATAATATCTAAATTAAATACAAATGCCTATAACTAGAAAAGTAATCACAGAAATTGAAAATTCTTTTTGCAACACATTCCTACTCGTCCGTAGTTTCACAATTCAATAAAATAAAAAAAATCGAATTTTTGGACAAATTTCACAGTTTTGAAAGTCCACTGTCCCCTTAAACGATGTTGGCAGGAATGAGTGAACCATGGCCGAACACAGCGTCAAGAATGAAGCGGTTGGCCTAGATAAACGACAGAACATGAGGACCGAGCAATCTTCAGAGCGGCACTTACAGCCCCAGATTCATAATTATCGTCGATCGAAGGTGCAACTGGTGCTTCAGTGACCGGAAGGTCCATTCATAGGCGGCTCAGTGAAAGGGGGCTGAGCTCACAGCGCCCCTTGCGCCGACTACCATTGACCTCTGTACACCGACAAGCCCGTTTGCAGTGGTGTCGGGCACAACCTGGAATGTCACTGATTGGAGTAGAATTGTCTTCAGTGATGAGTCCCGCTTCGAACTGAGCCCCGATGACCAGCGAATACGTGTCTGGAGACGTCCCAGAGAGCAGTTTGATACCAACCTGACTGTCTTCCGCCATACGGGCCGACAGCCAGGACTGATGGTCTAGGGTGCCATTTCATTTCATAGCATGACCCCTTTGGTTGTCATCCTCCCACCCTTATAGCACAGCGGTACGTCTTACGATATTCTACGCCCCGTTGTGTTGCCCTTCATATTACACCATTCTGGGTTTACATTTAGCAAGATAATGTCCGTCCGCACACGGCGAGAGTTTCTGCTGCTTGTCCCCGTGCTTGCACAACGCTACCTTGGCCTGCAAGGTCGCCGGACCTCTCCCCCCATTGAGCACGGTTGGAGCACTATGGGCAGGGCCCTCCAACCGGCTCGGGATTTTGGCGATCTAACGCGTCAAGTGGACAGAATTTGGCACGAGATCCCGCAGGAGGAAATCCGTCACCTCTATCAATCAATGCCAAGCCGAATAACTGCTTGCATAAGGGCCAGAGTTGAACTAACGCGCTATTGACTTTTTCTCTTTGTGAAACTGTTTAATAAATCATCCAGTTTTTCTCAAATTGGAATCATTTGTTTTTCTGTACATGTACATCACATGTACCGAATTTCGTCCCATTCGCATAACTCCTTGGTGCGTCTTTTTTTTTTTTTTTGGTCTGAGATTGTATTTCTATTGTATCTAAATTCTGAAATATCGTCCTTTATAGAAGCTAACTATATTACCCACAATAGGAAATATAGCTCTCTAGATTCCAGTTCGTTTGGTAAACTTCTCTTATTCAGAGTGTGGAGTAAAGGGGAAACTGTGTAGAGAAAGTTTAGAAACTGGAGGCGTAACAATTTTAGCTAAGCTTCAGTGACTTAAAATAAATAAGACTTTCTTTATGAATACAGAGGATGTTCACACATTTTTAGACGATGTATATTGTATTCACAAAACTAAATTACATAAAATTCTTGTGTTTTAAATGTTCTATTTGACATCCCTTATTCTGAACTATCTTTCGACACCGCAATTTCCAGGATAATAATGCCTTTTGAAGTGTCAGAAGAGGTATTCTATCCCATTCCTCCTGAACAGCTTTCCAGAGTCCTGTAAGGGTTTTCGGACGACGCTTGGATAATGCAGATTTTAAAAGTCTGAAAGCACAAAAATCCATAGGTGATACATCGGGAGATTTAGTAGGGATATCAGGGAAGGGTATGGCCTTGATATCAGTTTTTTGTTCCATTTCTTTTAGGAAATTTACAGTGGATTTTGATGTGTGACTGCTAGCTTTGTCCTGATGGAGTCTCACAGATTGATGGCACTGTGTGTAAAGCGATTGTATTTCATTCAGAAAAATTGGCGATAAAATATGTTCCTGATAGTATTTGGAGTTAATATTGACATTTTTTTCCACTCTCTTTATTTTTAACTTGCCATTATAAGAAAAACCAGCAACAATCATGAATCCCTTAGAAAAACTTTCTTTCGATTCTTTGAAACCTTTACTTAAATTTTTTTCTCCCCTTTTATGATAATAAATGGCTCTTTTTTTGTTGCAATCATTTAAATACACCCATGATTCATCTATTGTGACAATTGTTTTCCATTTTTCTTTGGATAAGTGTTTCTCATATAGAATTCTGCAGCGTGTCCTGCGTTCAGCGATATGATTTGGAAGAAGAAGATGCGCATTGCGCTTTTTCGCTTTCTTAAGATTTAAATCAACGTTTATCATTTTGTTTACAGTGGACACCGAGCATTTTAATGATTTTGCAACTGTCCTTTGACTAGGGGGATTTCTTTTAACATTAAACAACGTACCTTTGCAATAGTCGGAGATGTCCGTTTTTTCCTTGGATACTTGTTTGGAATTTTTATCCCACTTGAGGCTCCAATTTGACGTTTTTTTCCTTTCTTGTTGACGATATTACCTATCGACGCTTTAGATATCACAAAACCATGTTACTCTCACATCGTTTTTGGATAACGGAGTATGCATATTTCTCTTCGGAAAGAGCATAAATGTAGCCTTCGAACCACTGCTTTGTTAAAAACGCCATTTTGAATAAAAACAAAACTTTCAAGCCGCAGACGATAATTTTGACTTTTAAAAACATAGTACAATTGCAATTATTTCTTTTGCAGCAAACGATTTTTTATTACCGCTTACCAAAATCGTCTAAAAGATGTGCGAACAGCCTCTGTAATTTATCATAGATATTCCTTATTCTTTTTTAATTTGTATATGAAAGGTTTAGTATTTAAAAAGCTAAATATATGGCATTTTATTTTTAGTAGTTATGTTATCAACCTATTTGTCAAACAAGTTCTTTATAATTGCCTTATATCTTCCTGGAAAATCAGATACAGAAAGGATTAAGCCCTTTATTGAAATAAATTTTTTTAACCGTTTTTTAAAAGAACCTAAGAAAATATTTTATATTGAAGCCAAACTTGGAATTTTCAATTTCTATTCCTGAACAGGAAAAAAAAAGAATATCTTTATTTTTTGTGTCTAGTATATCAAAATTCTCTCTGATACGAAATTTATAAGGCATCCATTACAGATTTTTTTTCATACACTCTTTATACATCTCTTCATACCTATTTTCCTTTTTACTCCACCAATATTGGGCCAAATATTTGTTCATAAGTTTAAAATCTATTTTAAAACAGCTTTAGTTCATGGAGTTTGAACATAATATACAAATAAAAATGTCTCAAGGGAGGAAAAAACTTAATTTTCTTACTGTTTCGTAGGAATTCACAAAATTGAAGATTTGTGTTTGACAGACTTTAAAAATTCTTTATATTATATTATAATTTATTACATATATATATATATATATATATATATGTGTGTGTGTGTGTGTGTGTGTGTGTGTGTGTAAAGGACTCAGTCTGAATAGATGCTTCGAGGGCTAAAGACTTGTAGTATATGTAGTTGAATATCCGTCCAATAGTTCAATTTTCTCATGTACCATCTTCAGTCAGTGGAATTGGGACAAAATTAATACTCATATTACTTTTGCCTTAAATAACCCTTCAGCGGGCGCGCCAATTTTTGGAACACCAGGAGGCGCGCGTGGCGCAAAGTGCAACGTCTCTTTCAACCTTGATTATTCGATTTGTAATAAACATTTTTTTTTCAAACTGAAACTAATAATTCTGCTTTTTATGACAAGATATGAAATGTTGGTAAATATTGAGATATAATTGTAATCAAAGGCCAGAGAATGCAGGTACAATAGCCTTATTTGAAAACTGTCCGGTTCATTGGATCTAAGGACAAGTTGCGAATGGATTCCTATTATGTCCAAAAACCTAAAATACAATGAGACTGTCCATCTTCGTGATATGAGGGATACCGTGCAATAGCTGCACATTCGATAGACTACATCAACTCCTGCTTTTGTCGTTATGTAATCCAGTATAAACGTTGGTTTACCACAGTTAAATCACTACTAACAATGAATGGAAAGGAATACAAGGGTCAGACAATAATACCTGCATTAGAAAAGGTGTAGCTATAAATCGAAATTGCTTAGAACATTCAAACCTTACATCTAATAACGAACCATTCAAAATTACGAAAATGTCGCACTTTGTACACGGGAGCGTCCGTTGAAGGGTTAAAAAAATATTTCATCATTTTCATAGATATATCATAGAAAATATCACTTTCACTACAATAATATTTCAATAATTCTACGTGCATAATTTAATGTCGTGAGTAGCCACTTATAAGCATAATTTAAATTTTTTGTTCTAGATATCTGTAAAAATATAAATGCTTGTTAAAATTAGTTTAAATGCTATTCAATCAGGGTATTGATGCATAAATGGTCATTATACAATTTAGATATGTAAGGTCTTCTATGGTATTATGTTTCTGAACAATCAGAAATCATTAATTTTAATTTAAAGTATAAAATATTTAATTGTATTAAATCCTATAAACTTTCGCAATTTTAGAGGAAGTAATAGTTACACGGAATTTTGTTATAAATTTATAAAGACAAAGGGAATTATGAGACACAAAGTAATTAATTTTTTAGTATAAAATATAGTTATAACAATTTTCTATGATAGTTAGCTTCTTCATTTCTTATTTTTGTTAGTTATATAATACCATATTTAGTACCCTAGAGAAACAAAACGTGCTGATTTCTTCGATACATTTCATAGAAGGTTCTTTTTTTTCAAACAACCTTATAAGAGTAAAATATTTGATTTCAAAACTTTTGGACGAAATATTTTATTTGACATTTATCTTTTTGAATAAATTTTTATTACTGGTCTATCAGGCAGTAAAATAATGCTAATAATAATAATAATAATTAAGATAATTATTTTTGTACTAAATCTCTTCGGATTACTTTCGAAGTAGAATAATTTTGTTAGTTTCGTAAATTTTCATCTTATTTCTTTCTTATGATTGTAAACTATATGCTGTTTTTCTCAAGAGAATATCAATTAATAATTATAACTGTTATTTTTTTAAAACTTATTAGGCTACCCTTACAGAATATCGTCACTTATTACTTAATGAAAAAATAAGTTATTTTAAAAAACCCTGACAGAGTAACATTTCAATAAATGTATGTTACAGCTGAGGAAAAAACGAGCTTCAGAACCAAAAAATTAATTTTAATTATGAACTAACAAATTCATTTTTTAAAAACAACCTAGTTGCAAATTGTGATCTTGACTGGAATATGAGAATTTAATGATTTAAGTTTTATGTCCAACATTATATTAAATGTATAAACACACATTCAGTTTTTCTGTTTATCTGTTGGTGTCTGTCTCAATATGTGCACGAGTCAGTGTTTATGTAAGGGTGATGTGTTAGGAGCCGTGTTAAAATCATTTAATCAAACAAGCCATGTAACTGTGAGTCGCCGAATGCCAAAACCAGTTATATAAAAAAAAATCAAAAACTGAGATTTTAGTTGCTATGGATACTTCTATGCATCTCCTACATGTTCAAGTGGAGAAACAGTTAAAAAATAAGCTGAATACCATTGAAAAACAAATGAAGAATATTGATGAAAGATGCAAGACAAGTTATATCCCAAATGGCCACAGTTGCAAAATCAATTCTATCCTTTGACAGTTCCAAAATAAGTTACATCCCACAAACAATAATGGTTGCCTTCTAAATACAGTAGCAAACCAGTTTAATCCCTCACTAACCTGTTAGATGTACTTTAGTTTCAGTAGTGGAGTGTTTAATATAGTAATTGCTAGTTTTGCTATCTATTCTAGCCTACCCGGTTTCACAGGTTCATTAAATTAAACATTCAAGTCTTTAAAACTAACTTCCTTTAATTTAATCTAACGAGTTTTAAATATTACACATCAACGCAAAAGCACTATTACAACAACTTATAACTTCAGGAACTTCAGGAAGAGTAGTGGTAACTACAGTACATGGGCCGGGCCTCCACTGTACTTTTAACTATATGAGCAGAATTGGATATGATGACCGGAGTGCCTTGACCGGCTGGTTTTAACTCCTGTACGCAAGATGTTATGTAATCAAAGAAAATGTGCTCAGTAGTTAAAATATTAAGGCTAGGTTAAAGTTAAAAGTTACTATTACAATCATTGTACAAAAATTTTAAGTTTAACACCTTCAATAGTTAAAGGGGAAGAGAAAATTTAAGATTAAAAATTAAGCAATTATTAAGAATAGGAATTTAAGTTTAAAAAGTTAAATTAAAAATTTAGAGAAGGTAAGATGAAAAAATAAACAAGTTTAAGTTAAGGTGGCCCTCAGCAAAAGCAAAAAAAGGCCCTCTTCAGGCTCATACAATTCGTAATGAGATGATTGCAGATTTCCGCGGGGGAAAAATGAAAATATCAAGGTAGGGAAATTTGGAATAGGCGATACCACCTAAGACCGAACCCCCAACGTACGGTTTCGCAGGTCAGCGCGATGCCACTGCGTTACGGCAGGACACAAGCAGGTGAGCGAGATTGAAGTACTTTTAACTAAAAAGTATGTCATCGTATATATACACTGAAATATCTATAGAAGTTGCCACTTCAGTAATTGTAAAGTAACAAATAACACAAAATAAAACAATCACGCTAACGATTCCAGGTGCAAGTGTAACGTTACGTCACACTGGTAAATGTAATTTATGTGGAGACCGGAACAGGGCACCGTCGTTTCCTTACAGTAATATTAGTTTTAGCTTAATGTAAATACTACAGAAATTCCATAACGTTGTGTTGTCTACCATGATCATCTTCATATGTTTTGTAGTTACAAAATTGAAGTCCTATTTTACGAGCCACCATTAGTGAACACGGCGGTAGATTTTCAACGACGAGCATCAAACCAGGGACGTTCACAATTTTATGTCTCGATACTATACAATATACTGTATCTGCTATATCTTAATGGCTCGATACTAAAAAAGAAAATAAGGCAAATAAAAATGAGGCAACTTAGTTATGGAACCATTCGGCCTCTAATATTCTTCGGCCGATAATCTAAATCGAAAGGCGGTATATATTTTAATCGAAGTCCAGGTTTGCATTGGCGGGAGCACCTTTATTTCGTCGTGTCTGTTGTTCTGCTGTTTCGCCTCGGGAACCCTTTGTTGAGCCTTCTGATGGGTCGTGAATTGAATGAGAGGGTTTTGCTCTAAATTGGGAGAATCAATGGATTCTTCACAGGGGTAATGTAAAACTAATGAAAACATGAACAGAAAAAAGCTTTCATTTTTAATAAAGAACTTATAACCTAGCTTTTTGCACTAGGTTTTCGAAAATAACATCAGTCAGGTGGCGTTCATTATTTGCGATGTACTGCAGGAGCCGGAAGTTTTCCATCACTCTGTTTGTCATCTCTGGGGGGATGGAGGAACTTCCTCGCGAATAGTGGACGTACGGACTCGTTGCACATTTTCAGGTGTTCTAATGTTCCAAGGACGACCACTTGGTTTCCTTGGCAATGCAGACCCATTTGCTCTCACGTTTGAATCCGATTGCAAGATTGTTTTTCGACCAGGAACGGCATCAGTTGTATAGAGCCCGAAGAACGTCATAAATACTCTTTGTGTAGAAATTGCAGAATCTTTTTTTTAAAGAACATCTCTCAAATGAAACCTAGCTGTTCACCAGACCAACTCATGGTGTCTACTGACAACTATAAAATCTGCCCGAACTGTTGCCACCTTAACCTCCCCACCACTCCCTTACCTGTGACCTTCGGAAATGTGGGCGGCCATTCTATCGCACCCAGTATTTTTTCCTCGTTTGCTAAAATTGTTAATAAAAGTTTTGAATTTCTTTAAAAAAATCTTTCTCTCTTCTTTTCTTTTCCCATTAACATAATATATTAAACAGATGGTGTAAAGAAATATATGTTATATTAATAAAATCATATCATAAAGGAGGGAAGTATGAGCATTGATGTCAAAAGTGGGCTATAAATCTAATAGATAATAAATTATTTCAGTTTTAGTCATTCTATGTAATTTTGACTAAAACAATGCATATACGTATATGACCATCAACTTTTTAATCAACCTATTGGTATTTTATTTCTTTGTCTTTAATCAATTCGGCTTCTCCCATACCTGAAGTTTAAAAATTCAGGAGAGTTTTAATGGCTACACATTATTAAGCTTTCTCAGCAATCTCAGTTTACTACTCGGGAGTTGAACTTGAGGCCTAGTTTTCGAAACTAGCAGAGAGTGTACCATTAAGTCTCTGCACTTGTTCTACTTTTCAATAAACAAACGGTATAGGAATCTTCTATTGCTTTTCCTATTTGTGTTAAAATTATTTGTGACCGGATCACAGTGATGCTGTTAAATGCAACAATTTTGTAATCGTTCTCGCTTCATGTTAATATGCTTCATGTAGCGAAAATGGGAGGAAATATTTCACTATTTCAAACCCCAATATCCTTAACTGCCACGATTCAAGCAAGCGTCTAATGTCTACATCAAAATTTCATGCTGATTGCCGTTTAATTGTAGTCTTAGAACTTGATATTATCTAGCTCAAATAACGAGGTTTCGATTCACTTTAGTGTCTCCTAATGATGCCTACAGGAGAAGCTGGTTAGCATAGATATTCCTTAACTATACGGTTTATTGAGCAGAAATTAACCCTCGTTAACTGTCGTGTTAATACTTCCATCACATCATTTATCAAGTAGGACATTCATCTAAATATCTTAGCATGCCTTTAGACACTTACGAGTGGAATTCGGACGTTTAAAACATTGTATAATTGCTTCGGCATTACTAAAGCTCTAGATGTTGAACAAGCTACGTTTAAATCTATGAGTTAAAATGTTATCAATTACTTTATTTTTTATAACGATGGATTTGCTTACATATTTGATTTATAATGTTTGAATAATTTAATTATTAGAATGTTTTAGGTCATAACCGTTCTGGAAGGACTAATATTATATTCAATGATTGATGTTCATATTGTAATACGTGGATATATGCAATGTTCTCAATCCCAATGTTTGCTTCAGGCCGTTTCGAACTTCAAAAAGGAATTTTTTTTTTATTTTTGTAACAATTATTCTTTACTTTATTCTCAATATCAAGCAACATAGAATTTTTATCTCAGTATTTTGTTCCTCAAAGGAGGCACAGTTTTAAAGCATCTTTTTTTTTCGCAAGTTACGGTAAACGTTTTAATGAAGAGCGAATAGATTTTAAAATTTTAAAATTTTTAGTAGTTTATTCAAAGAGTCTTTACATTTGGATAGCTGTATTTCTACATATTTTTTTAAATGAAATGAAACTTTAAAAAATAAGCATATTATATTTCAAAATCTATTTCCAAAGGCAGGAAACAGAATCCAAAATTATGTATGCATTTGCCAATCTAAGTAAGAAAAATACAGAGAGGAATTTTGCTTGACACAGGATATGAAGATTTGCAATGTCAACTGATGTATTGCCTTACGGGTTCCAGTATTTAAACTATTTAAAAAGTCTCTTTCCTGAACACACCAGTTTAAATTTAAAAACTCTTTTCCGTCTATCCATGTAATCATTTGAGGAGAATGTGACTCTCGGAAATATGAGATTAAATTACGAATTTTAGAAACATCAACTTCATACATCCAATTGAAATAAATATGTTTATTCCTGTAATGAGCAATCAGAAATGATTTTAAAATATATTCAATTATCTATAAAAAACTCAATTCAAAATTTTAAATAAGAATCAGGGCGTCTTGATTATATCCTTTATTTTTTCTCCTCTATTGCACTACGTCTTTCATCATTCATTGCTGTTTTAGATGTTTTCATGGAAATTTTGGCGAACTTAAAAGAGGTAGAAACACAAGTCCTTCAATGATAACAATAGCTCCTTTCAGAAAAAAAACTGATTTCGATATTTTAAATATGCACCACGATGTTATAGATTCAATTAATTATTATTTCTTCCCCTATTAAACGTAGCAAAATCACTGCTACGTTACTTGTATGATTGGAAATTGTAATGAATTTAAAAGAGGCAGAAGCGTAAATATGATAAAATGATAACAGTTGAACTTAGTGCTAATGAACTATTGAACGTTTATACTATTATTTCATGTCATCATAAATGTAAGAATCAATCTACAAGTAACGGATAGTAATCTGTATCATGTCGGTAAAACAAAACATCATTGATTTCTTATTAAAGGATTCTCAAAATCATAATTATAACAGAGGACTTATTTCGGAAAAAAGAATTCTTCAATGAAATGGACTATTCCATATAAGAAGTCACTTTTTGCTTAAAATATATTTATGGTGCAAGTAAGTTATTTGGTTAATTTTTAGGCTAAAATGTTAGCATTAAGCAGATTACATACTTATTACTCTTATAGAGATTTTGAATTATACTAATCCCCATTTATTGTGTATAACGTTGCAAAAAAATTAATTAAAGGGGTCAGGAAAACAAAACATCTTATATTATTTTACATTTTCCTTACATTCCACACTTTGATTACATTGCGAAACATAAGAAGTTGCGTTTTCCAATATGCATTTTCCACAAGTTTCCTGTAAGTCATAACTGAAAGGGTTTCTTATTTATAAATACCAAAAATGATTGTTACTTTCTGTTCAAAACATGCAGCCAATATTCACCCAGAAATGTCTGAAAGGTATTAGCCACGATTTCACTCTATTATTGCCAATAAATGGGATGCAAACTTCTCAGATCATTATGATAAGAACTGAACAACTGCTTGGATCTCAGATGAATTAAATACCTAATTTGAAATGCTTCATGCGTACTGGCTTTAAAAGTTGGCTTCCTTAATACATTCAAATCAACTTCAGAGGAAACAGGAAACATCTAAATCTTATTTGGAAATGTAAATTCCCTGAGAACTAGGGATTTCTAGTCCGTTGATGGCTAATATTAAAGAGATACATTTACTAACTAAAAGATGTGTCGAACATGATTAAACAATACCCTACGTATGTGTCTTTATAAGAGTTCACCAGACCTAAGAACTGATATTCCTTTGAAAAATAATATCTCACTATTACTTGGATTTGAAAATAACTACCAGTTTTTAAACATATTTCTAATAGAAAAAGAATTATTGAATGATAAGAATTATTTGTCAATAAGGAAAAATTGGATTGATTCTAAGTGGACTTACATTTTTAAAGCTGACAAGGATTCGGAAGCACTCAAAAATAAGTGTTAGAAGGGTCAGTAAATTAATATTGAAAAACCTAAGGATTTAGAGATAAATTTACTTAAAAATAAATGAAATAATTTCATTACAAAAGAACCGGAGTCGCAATACGAATCTAACCCACCTTTTTCAGCATTCCGAGCGGATATTCTAAGCTCTGAATTACCATGCCATGTGTTTGATCATCTTTATAGATAACTAGGAATCAAACTATCAAATGAAATGACATTAATCTCCAATTCCGAAAAAAAATCAAGATTCAATAAATGAGATATAAAAAATTGAAACCGCTTAATATTCTTAATCTTAATGCTATATTAAAAAATTTAATGCCCATATAACAGAAACCGGTGTGATAAAGAATTTACCCTTAATTTCCACCAGAAATCCTAACCAAAATCTTACCTTCATTTTCGGGTTTGCGCGAGGGAAGTTTTAAAACGACTGATATGTTTCAGCTAAAATGAAATAAAATGCTGAGCATTTTTCAGCGTCTTATCTGTTTATTACATGAATGGGAAGTACCCACGATAACTTTGATACTAATCACATAGCATAAAATTTCAGCACGAAACTAATTAGACCAGATACAAGCAAAATGAACTGAGTATATTGCCATATTTATAAAATTCTCTGCTTCTTTAAATTCAGAGTAAGTTAACTGGCCAGTGAAATCTATCCTGGCCTTACATAAAATGAAACTCATTCTGTTCTATTTTGAAGCATTAAATTTTCAAAATTAATTGTATTTACTCGATTAATTTATAGTCGTTAAGAAATTCCATTTTCTCTAATATTAAGTATAATATTACTTGTTTACATTCAGATATCGGGTAAGTCATTGTGATATAATGTAACCTCAAAAAAAGAAAAAAATAGCTTATTTTTTCCTACTTTGATGCCCATTTAAAGTTTTCCTACATCCACATGAAATACAACACCTTGAAAAAACTAGAAATACATCCTATATAATATTAGTGATTTATACAATCACTAGCTGAAAACCCGCGCTTCGCTACGGAGTACATTCAAATTAAATACAACGGTCAACGTATGCAATTTATGCCAAAAAACAAATATATATATTTATAATAAATGCGATGATCAATGTATACAATTGATGTAAAATATATATCTATCTATCTATATATATATATTTATAAAAAAATCGTAAGGGATATGCATTTTTTTGGATAATATCCAATCGTCTGCTGCATTAGAAAGAGAAAAAATATTTTTTTGTCTATTTAGTTGTTACGCACGTGACGATAAATTTATTGAAAGTACCAGAAAAAGAAATCACGTGATCAGCATTTAATAAATTAAATTCTAAAAATTAATCTTTAAAAATTCACCAAAAATCAGGAAATGGAGGTAAAAATTCGAAAAAAATTTCATTTTGAAGGAATTTTTATGATCTTTCTCGTGGTATAAATTTTATAACCCTCAATGTATTATTTTAAATGCAAACGTAAAAAAAATTACAAAAACAGCTTAAAAATGTAATTTAAAAAATCTAAGAATTTTTCAAAAATCTCTCTTAGTGCACCCCTACACTATAAGAAGAATCGTCGTGCAAAATTTCAGCTCTTTGGGTCCAGCGGTTTGGTCTGTGCGTTGTATGTCATTCAGTCAGTCAGTTAGTCAGTGAGTCAGTCAGTTACGGAACTGTTTTTTATATATATAGGTTATTTTCAAAGCTGATATATTATTCGCAATGCCTATGCCAGCGAATCCAAATACGACCTTTTTCGATCCCCCATATGACGTCACAGGTGAGAAATTTCCCACCTAACACGCGCTTATTATTTCTCTTATTAAGGCACATTATATTCGTTAATGTTAAGATATCCATGAATAGTGTAGGCTTGACGATATATTTTTAGTAACGTATAAAATTAGAGGAATTAATGCTGTCAGTGATGCAGAACAACCACTTATTTTGGATACGGGTGATTTAAAGTACCAGAATTAATTTTATTTAAAGTACCAGAAAAAGAAATCACGTGATCGGCATTTAATAAATTAAATTCTAAAAATGAATATTTAAAAATTCACCAAAAATCAGAAAATTAAGGTAAAGATTCGAAAAAGGTGTCATTTTAAAGGAATTTTTATGATCTTTCTCGTGATATAAATTGTATAACTCTCAATGTATTATTTTAAATGCAAACGTAAAAAAAGTTTTAAAAACAGCTTAAAAATTTAATTTAAAAAAATCTAAGAAGAATTTTTGAAAAATCTTTCTTAGTGCACCCCTGCACTATTAGAAGAATCACCATGCAAAATTTCAGCCCTTTAGGTCCAGCGGTTTGGTCTGTGCGTTGTATGTCACTCAGTCAGTGAATGAATGAGTCAGTTACGGAACTGTTTGATATATATAGATTAATATGCTATGAAATTAGAGAATTTATATTAGCGAGTTCGTATCAGTAATTACTGCAGATTAGTTATAAGATTATTTCGCAAAAAATATTGTAGATTTGAGAAATTAAATTCATATTCACAAATTAGAGTATTCTCTAAAACAAGGGTGTTTAACCGGCGGCCCGGCCCACCATATTTTGCTGCCCGTGCATGGTATAACAAATATAAATCATTCCAATGTTGATGTTGTGTTTCACCATTTTTCTAATCCTAATGCAATTAAAATTAATTCAAAATCATATTTATTTGCAAAAGTTGTTATAATTTCATCATATAATAATATTTTTTATACTTACATTAGTTTTATAATTATTGTCTTCCTTTTATCGACATTTGGATTTTATTAGTTGACTTTTTTATGCGGCCCGCCTGCCTTCAAAAATTTTACCATGTGGCCCAGATGCTGCAAAGGGTTAAACACCCTTGCTCTAAAACATATCTATTTCGTGAATTCAGAGAAATAGAAGTTCTTTCAAAATCTTAATACTCAGGTTAAACACCCCTGCTCTAAAATATATCTATTTCGTGAATTCAGAGTAACAGAAGTTCTTTCAAAATCTTAATACTAAGAACTGCTATTAGCATTTCTATTTTGTTCCTTCTCACTTCGTGAGAAAATTGCACTGATAAGATTTCTTTCACAGGCGTTCGTTATCTTCATAGATGAAAGAACTGTTTATGATATTGATAAATAATATTTGATCGTGGGAAAAATATATCTTTCTCACGATTATTTTCCGAAACAGTTATAGGATTTTCTATTTATGTCTGGTTCTTTTTAATGCCTTCAAAATCATTAAATCGACAGAACAGTAAAACCTCACTATAACGATATCCAATTTAAATCAATATTTTTACCACGATTTTTGTTTCAGAATCCCTGTAAATTTACTTTTCTGTATAAAAGTCAGTTTACTTTTCTGTTTAAAAGTCAATTCCTCACAGGTGTAAACCGCAATACAACTCCTGTATGATCCGCTATTTTAGCACTGATGTTACATTTTAGTAATATTAGAATAAATGATAAATGTCAAAAAAGGATTTCTTGACGCCATGAAAATAATATACAGTTTAGAATATAGTAAACCCCTTCTTTGACGATATCCAAAATATCAACAAATCCTTTTACAATGATTTTTGGTTTTAAGTCCCCCGGAAAATTTACTTTCATTTTAACCCGTCGTTGGTCGCACCAATTTGAGTAACGCCAGTGGTCGCGCGTGAGAGTTTTTCTCACACTACCCATTTCCGCTGTTTTAAGTTGTCTGCTCAACGATAACACTTCCAAATTGTTTCTTTTCAAGGAATTACATTAATATTAAGCAATCACGAACAAAGAAATCACAATTGAAATAATTATTTTACAGCTATTATTCAGGAAAATTAATAGCGAAAGTGAAATTTAAAAAATCATACCTACTTTATGAATCAAATTTACAAAAAGCATATTAGTTGTACTTTATTAGAACGTTAACTGCAAGTCTTATAAATTAGACGACATGGACCTGGTAAATAAAATATTATACTATAAGTATTTATTAACACAGCATTTGGGGCATACGTAAGTTGAATGTTCGGTACAAATAGGTCGCGCACAGTAACACAACCCTTTTTTGGCTTCCTATTTTTTCTTCGAGGACAGAATGCACAAAATCCGGCGGTTTCAACACTTCGTTTGATTCTTGAGGAGCCTTCAACTCCTGTTATTTGGCTAATTGCACTTCGCAATTCTGGTGACAAGTTTGGAACTGAATAACGGTCACCAGGTGAGGTTTCATGAGTGCCAATGCTAATTCCTTCAAGAAGGCTCTTCTAGCCATCGTATTGTTTGTATTTGCAGTATATATAATTTGGCTGTTGATACCACCAATGTTCATGATCTAAAAAATAATGTCAAAAATAATGTCTGCGACTTATTCTCGAAACAGAGTACTCACCTATGAGTTCGTCGACTACGTCGACACCACCATTAGTGAGATTATAAAAAGTAATAATCTCTGGTTTAGAGAGGACGCCAGAAACTTTATCTATTTTTTTACCATTGTGCAAAGAGGATTAAAGAAGAACATTATTCCCTTTCTTTGGAATATAAGACACTAAAGTGTAGTTGACGAAAACGCAAACACACTGCTTCTCAAAAGTAAAGTTCCCAAAAGTAATATTTTCTGAAAAGTAAAGAATAACACTGATCAAAATGCGCTTCTAACAAACAAAATTTACAAATAAAATTACGAGATAAACGTACTCACATCATCGCGTTATTAAATAACACTAATGCTGGTGGTATCTTGGTGAGAAATGCTCTCGCATGATGCAAACGCCAAAGTCGCACGATGAGAGAAATGCTCACACAAAAAGACACTTAAGCAAATAGCAGGCTGTTTGAAGGTCAAACACGCCCTTATTTTTATCGGAACTTATAACAAATTGTTGAGGAGATTTTAAAAGTCAGCTAGACAGGAGGTGGTGTCCCCAGGGTCATTTTCAAATAAGGGGTGCAATTTATATGGCAAGCGTGTGAGAAATGCTTATAGCTCGACCAATGACGGGTTAACACATTGTTAGCCGGTACTGAGTTAACCCTTCGGCGGGAACATCTTTTCTTTCAGATAGCTATGGTTTATTTATTCAACGCTGGGGACCGTACCTTTCGACCTTGGGTACTGTGAGTCTACAAGTGCTTCATTCAACATCTTGTCTTTAGTGTGGAATGGGCGATTCGTGACACCAGCCTTCTATGGTTCAGGTACGTGCCGTTTTTCTAGAACATTGTCTGTCTACTAGTCATATATTCTCACTAACGCATGTTTTAATATCTGACTGTCAGGCAGATATTCTTCATATATTTTGTATTAAATGTACAGTGAGTCTGAAAATTGTCGCAGGGAGGGCGACAGGGTTCTCGAAAATAGAACAGAGGCAAGATAGGCACAAAGTAATGTGAGAAAAATATATTCAGAAACGGCAAAATATCAAGATTCTCGGAAATCTCAAGGTTCCTTCCGAGAAAAAGAAATTGACACCCATGAAGAGTGTGAGCGGGTAGATGGCCAAATGGCTAGGTCACTTGCATTCCGTAAAAGAGTCTGTGGGTTCGAGTCGCACACTTGGGATGGTCGTTTGTAGCCGATCGTGATCGGTTTTAAGCGTTATGTCCCGACCTAATTACAACTTGCCCCCCCCCCCTCATAGGGAGTAATGTTGGCTCACCTACATGGTACTCCTATAATAAAGTAGCAAATAAATTGCGGTGAATAACAAAAGGTGAATCTCTAACGACAAGTGCCTCTGCATTAGACTTAAAAAAAGGACCACTCGGGTAGCAAAAAGCGTCCTACAAACAAAATTAATCAAAACCAATGAACACTGTGAATAACTTCAAAGAACGAGAAACTGAAAATCTTTATTAAAAATGATCCACAAATTAACTTTTAAATTTTTGTTAAAGATGCATTTATTTCTAATTTTTACATGGCCATGCAGAAGCTTTCAAGGATCGAAAATGCAAAGGAAGGAAAACAATCAAAACATCAATTGCCTAGACCACTATTCGACGATTTCGGGAAGATTGGAAGGTTAACTGACCAATTGATATAATCTTTTTTAAAAGGGGAAAAAGTAAGCTTGCATATATTTTGCCAGCCAAACATGAAACCTACAGCAATCACATACATATAACTTTTACATTGTGTATTGGTAAAAGAGTCTAACCAAAAGTCAGGTTCGTGGTAGCCCAGTTGGCAAAAGCAGCGGGCGAGTGATCTGAACGTCGCTGGTTCGATGCTCGTCGCTGCAAATCTACCGACGTGTTCACTAATGGTGGCCTGGGCACGTAAAATAGGGCGTGGCTGCAATGTCCTCCAAGTTCTCAAATTTACCTCTGGAGGTGCGGGGTCAAGTGTTCCGGTCTTGTCACTTGACTTGGTTCAAAATTACGGGACCGGTCATTTAGCCAAGTCGGACTCCGACCCTTGTGATGCTAATTCAAAACAGGAGCCGCACCCTCATCGCACATAGCCTTCGGGACTTGATTTGATGTTGATATCGGTCAAGGGGCATAAGCAACAACAACAGCAACAACCAAAAGTCACACAACATATAAAGTTCGGCCAGCACTAGAATGAATACTTAAAATTCTGGTACTTTCCCGTTAGTCGGGTGCAAGGGATATATCGCCAAATATGGTTCATAAGTCACATTTTCTGTTGTTTTGTTTAATTAACTGTAACTCCCTTAATACTTGTGCGTGAATGAACAAAATATATAAGTAACAATGAATATTTTATTAATTTAGTAAATATTTAGTTAGGAGACCAAAAATCTTTAATATCTTTCAAGGTGTCATCAAAAAGACTGTCGCCACAGAGGTTCAGCTAGGTACGATTACAAATGGTGGCGTGCTGTTCGCCAGGTATATCGCCAGCGTTATATCGCCATATGGTACTCTATCACTAGTCGTCAATCTTTTGTGCGATTGTGAAGAAAGCGAATATAGTTTGTGGTTAATTAGTTTTCAAATTTTTATTCTTGTGAATTTTGGTGTTATTTAGCTGAGTCTCTGAACTTCATGTTCTCTCAGATTTAAACCCGCTGATCCACCCTCTTCGTCCAATGATTCGTGTGGTACAATACGTCTTCAAAGTGTAGCCTGTCTAGTTACCATTATATAGTTTTCCTAAAGTTGTTAGACTGGCAGCTTTTCATTCTCGCCAATGGCGATACATGTTAGGACAAACGCCAAATGCGCCCAGCTAACGGAAAAGTACCAAAATTCTATAGAACCATTCGCGTTTTTTTTAATCTCTTGCAGTACCAATAGCCATCATAACAACAACATTTCTTCTTATATTACTCTAGACAGGTATCCCTGTATTGTAACGTACAACATACACTAATACGGCATATTTATCCATACACATGTATGTAGATGCAGATATGAAATATGTATATTTCTTCAAAAATAACTGTCAGTCAAAGCTTGTATAAATGTGGCAAAAACATCTGTCTAGAAAATTACCATTATAAAACATATTTACATCTATGCAGAAATACTTTAATAACGCAGGATTGTGTTATTTTATTTATTCATCCCATATTTTGCAAGATTTGAAATTCATACTGTTAGACTTGGGAAATTACTGTGTTTATCATTTTCCATAAAAAGATGAAGTGCTCAATGGCAACGTAATATATCTTTAATTTAATATTATTCGTCGCATTATACTATTTATAGGTTTAATATCTCTTATTCTAAAAGCAAAAGACCACAGGAGTTTCGAATGTTAGAATATTTTATTGTTCGTTATACAACACTTTTTGGAATCTAGTCATAGACATAAAGATATATATGAAACGTATATTCCTTGTAAACACCACTCTTAAGTAATTTTAAAACCTTTTTGGTAAAGAAAATAACATTTTCGCAAACTATCAGTAAAATAAGGTGACATAACATTAATCACCCATATCCAAAATAGGTGGTTGTTCTGCATCACTGACAGCATTAATTCCTCTAATTTTATACGTTACTAAAAATATATCGTCAAGCCTACACTATTCACGGATATCTTAACATTAACGAATATAACGTGCCTTAATAAGAGAAATAATAAGCGCGTGTTAGGTGGGAAATTTCTCACCTGTGACGTCATATCGGGGATCGAAAAAGGTCGTATTTGGAATCGCTGGCATAGGCATTGCGAATAATATATCAGCTTTGAAAATAACCTATATATATATATATATAACAGTTCCGTAACTCACTGACTCACTGACTAACTGACTGACTGAATGACATACAACGCACACACCAAACCGCTGGACCCAAAGGGCTGAAATTTTGCACGGCGGTTCTTCTTATAGTGTAGGGGTGCACTAAGAGAGATTTTTGAAAAATTCTTAGATTTTTTAAATTAAATTTTTAAGCTGTTTTTGTAACTTTTTTAAAATTACATTCAAAATAATAATCTGAGGGTTATAAAATTTATATCACGAGAAAGATCATAAAAATTCCTTTAAAATGAGATCTTTTTTTAATCTTAACCTCCATTTTCTGATTTTTGGTGAATTTTTAAAAATGAATTTTTAGAATTTCATTTATTAAATGCTGATCACGGGATTCCTTTTTCTTGTACTTTAAATTAATTTATCGTCACCTGCATAGCAACGAAATAGACAAAAAAAAATTTTTCTTCCTAATGCGGCAGATGATTGAACATTATCCAAAAAAATATTAAAATACTGTAAAAGATATGTTTCTAAAACTATATAATATTAACTGTACTATATTCTTTAGTATGTTCTATTAGATTTAATTTGAATATTTTCTTCTACATTATTTTGTCTATATAAAAATCCGTTACGATTATTTTATAAATATATTTTTTCGTTTTTTTTACACCAATTGCATACATTGATCGTTGTATTTATTATAAATATATTTAAACATATTTTTGGCATTAATTGCATACATTGACCGTTGTATTTAATTTGAATGTACTCCGTAGCGAAGTACCGGTTTTCAGCTAGTATAATCATGTTTAACAGACTTGATGAGACCTCTAGTTTGCTGGTTGTTTACTAGGATGTCTCCATTTATGACTCCAGGTATGTGCAAGCTTACTGATGGACAAAAGCGAAAAATTCAATAAAACTTTAATCAGTATAAAACGAACGTAACAGTAACAAATGTTAGTAAAAATAATTTAAAAATTTGATTGTTTTGCTGAGCTCGGGAGATATAAGCTCGATTGGCGAAAAAACCGGCACAGCTACTCCGGCAGCAGTAGGCGACTGAAACTCTGCGAGGCAGGCAGGGAACCAGACAGCATGGGCTAGTAGGGTGGTTCGAAAAAAACTTTTTTTTAAATTTCAGATCGCTAGAGTGCACAAACGTTGCCATTGGTATAGACGTGAAAAAAGCACTAATTATTATTTTTTTATTAATTTGCCTTCCGGTCGTGCAATGCCATCGAAGTTAGCAAAAAATTGTGAAAAACATTAATTTTTCATAATTTTTTTAAGCACGCCAGATGGTTTTAATTACGTTCCTATACCCTTAATTAACTACTAAAAGTATGTAAAATCAATATATATGCACTTATTATACATTTGGTTCATATCTTCCGGTCGCGCAAGATAGTACAAAATGAGTAAAATTAGTAGTTTTTGCAAAATTTCAAAGTTTGACTGTTTAGTACATTTTAATCATACGACTTTTAGAGATGCTATAGTTTAATTGTATTAGAATATTTTATTAAAAATCCAAGCATATAAGATAAACTTTGATATTCAAGTGGAATTCGGTCGCGCATCTTCGTCAAAAACAGTAAAAAACTTCAAAACTACAAAAACATCAAAAACTTAGTCAAAATAATAATTAGTGCTTTTTTAAAACGTCTATACCAATGGCAACTATTCTGCACTCTAGCGATCTGAAATTTAAAAAAAAGTTTTTTTCGAACCAACCTAATGGGCCAGCTTTGCAGATGACTGCTCGAGAAAGATTTGCTCGCCTGGTCTCCTATCTAACAGAACGCGCGGCGCGCGCTTCTAATTTGCGTATTGCCGAGTAATGGTGCCGGCGCATTCTGCTTGTTGCATCCAGCTTGACGCATGCACCTCGGAAACAGCGTTCGCGAGCACGGCTTTCAGTCGGCGCGGCTGTGATAGCGTACTGCAGGTGGCCGATGCTACAGACTTCATGTGGTGAAGAAATTAACGGCCTTATGATAAATTCCAATATTCTAATAATACACTCTTAGACACACACAAAAAAAACGACGCATCGAGAAGAGGTAATGGAAATTGGATACAAATTGATATGCATACAGGTTTCGAAGGAAAATGCAAAATTTTAAAGTTTGGCAGCCAATGAATAAACATGTGACGCCGCACCGCATCTTAACTGCGCAACTGGCAGGATATTAAAATTGAGAAATTTCGATTCCAGGTCATAAATATTTTTGCGAATTTCATTCCGCGTACTCAGGTAGACAGTAACTATGCCTCGCATACAGGTGCGCGAACAATATACGAAGATGTCAGCATTTGTGTGAGGAGTACTTGGGGTCAAAGAAGCCGGTTGGTCTAATCGGCGAATCGCTCGACATTTGGATAGGAGCGATGCCACTATTAGACGATGCTGGCAGGAATGAGTGAACCATGTCCAAACACAGCGTCAAGAATGAAGCGGTTGGCCTAGAGAAACGACAGAACGTGAGGACCGAGCAATCGTCAGAGCGGCACTCACAGCCCTAGATTCATCATTATCAATGATCATGCGTGCAACTCGTGCTTCAGTGACCGCAAGGACCATTCATAGGCTGCTGAGAGAAAGGGGCTGAGCTCACGGCACCTCTAGCGCCAACTACCATTGACCTCGAGAAGCCCGTTTGTAGTGGTGTCGGTCTCATTTGACCTGGAATGTCACTGACTGGAGTAGAACTGTCATCAGTGATGAATCCCGCTTCGAATTGTGCCCCGATGACCAGCGACTACGTGTCTGGAGACGCCCCGGACAGTGGTGGGATATAACCTGTCTTCCGCCATACGAGCCAACAACCAGGAGTGATGGTCTGGGGTTCTATTTCATTTCATAGCAGGACCCCTTTGGTTGTCATCCGCGGCACCCGTACAGCTCAGCGTACGTCGACGATATTCTACGCCCCGTTGGGTTGCCCTTCATATCACGACATCCTGGGCTTACATTTCAGCAAGATAATGCCCGCCCGCAAACGGCGAGAGTTTCTGCTGTTTGTCTTCGTATTTGCCCAACGCTACCTTGGCCAGCAAGGTCGCCGGATGTGTCCCCCATTGAGCATGTTTGGAGCATTATGGACGGGGCCATATGACCAGCTCGAGATTTTGATGATCTAACGCGCCAATTAGACAGAATTTGACATGATATCCTGCAGGAGGACATCCGTCACCTCTATCAATCAGAGCCAAGCCGAATAACTGCTTGCATAAGGACCAGAGTTGGACCAACCCGTTATTGACTTTTTGACTTTGTGAAACTCTTTCTCTTGAATAAATCATCCAACTTATCTGAAATCGTAATAATTTTTTATGTACATATACATCACATCTACCGACTTTCGTCCCATTCGGATAACTCCTATTTGGTGCGTCTTTTTTTTTTTTTTTTTTTTTTTTTTTGTCTAAGTGTGTAATTTATATTTGAAATGCATAAAAATACATATTGACGCAAATAATCTTGATGACTACTTTAAGTATAATTTCGAACATAATTGCTGTCTTCGAAATTATTCCTTTATTAGAGTATTTTTCAAACTCAAAACATTGCAGTATTTTTGTACGATTCCCAACCGAGCTTTATCTCTCCGGAGAGAAACAGCAGCCAAAAAATATTTTAAATGCGAAAACGGATGTATAAACATCATCCCTTATGCTACTGCTTAGATTTGTTATTCTTGAACCCACGCAAGAGCTTTTGAAAGTCATCTTTTCTTTATTTTTCTTCCTCCGAGGCAAGCGAGTTGCTCATTCGTCAGCGCAGTCTTGAGACAACGCAGATACTCCCGACTTTGCTACCACAGAAAGTGATAAACACGTGTATATGTACTTTTAATGAGTTTTTCTTTCAAAATTACCGTCAAGTTAAAAGCGTGGAAGAATGTGATGCACAAGGGGAAAAAATGAATTTAGAGGGGAAAAATTCAGATTTAGAATAAGATAGTATACAAATTAATATACTTTCTCTTTTTCCCCCAAAATTTTATTAATTTTAATTCTATAATTCAAGGTATAAAATAAAATTAATAAATTAAACGTATAAGATGTATAAAATATACATTTACATAGTTTAGGATTAACCCCTTCAGCGGGCGCGCCAATTTTTGTAACACCAGTAGGCGCGCGTGGTACAAAGTGCAACGTCTCTTTCAAATTTGATTATTCCTTTTGTAATATACTTCTTTTTTCAAATTGAAAATAATAATTCTGCATTTTATGGCAAGATATAAAATATTGATAATATTGAGATATATTTATAACTAGCTGAAAACCCGCGCTTCGCTACGGAGTACATTCTAATTAAATACAACGGTCAACGTATGCAATTTATGCCAAAAAATAAATATATATATTTATAATAAATGCGATGATCAATGTATACAATTCATGTAAAATATATATCTATATATATATATATATATATATATATATATATTTATAAAAAAATCGTAAGGGATATGCATTTTTTTGGATAATATCCAATCGTATGCTGCATTAGAAAGAGAAAAAAATTATTTTTTTGTCTATTTAGTTGTTACGCACGTGACGATAAATTTATTGAAAGTACCAGAAAAAGAAATCACGTGATCAGAATTTAATAAATTAAATTCTAAAAATTAATCTTTAAAAATTCACCAAAAATCAGGAAATGGAGGTAAAAATTCGAAAAAAATTTCATTTTGAAGGAATTTTTATGATCTTTCTCGTGATATAAATTTTATAACCCTCAATGTATTATTTTAAATGCAAACGTAAAAAAAGTTTAAAAAACAGCTTAAAAATTTAATTTTAAAAAATCTAAGAAGAATTTTTGAAAAATCTTTCTTAGCTCACCCCTACACTATTAGAAGAATCGCCATGCAAAATTTCAGCCGTTTAGGTCCAGCGGTTTGGTCTGTGCGTTGTATGTCAGTCAGTCAGTCAGTCAGTGAATGAATGAGTGAGTTACGGAACTGTTTTTATATATAGATTAAAGGCCAAAGAATGTAGATACAATCGCCTTATTTCAAAACTGTCCGGTTTATTAAATCTAAGTACAACTTTGCGAATGGATTCGTATTATGTCCAAAAGCCTAAAAAACAATGGGATTGTCCATCTTCGTGATATGCAGGATATCGTGCAATAGCTGCACATATGATCGACTACATCAAGTGCTGCTATTTTCGTATTGTAATCCAGTATATTCGCTGGTTTACCAAGGTTAAATCACGACTAACAATGAATGGAAAGGAACACAAGGGTAGAAAATCAGAATTGCATTAGAAAGGGCGTAACTATAAATAGAAACTGCGTAGAACATTCAAACCTTACATGTAAAAACAAACCATTCAAAATTGTGAAAATGTTGCACTTTGTTCAAGGTCGCGCCCGCTGAAGGGTTAAATTAGGGATAAACTTAATAACCAAATAAAATATAACTTACTAAAACAAATACTGAAAGCTAATGGTACTGGGGATTTCTGATATCACCCTATGACGTTTTCAGGGCCAATCTCTCTAAATAAACTTTGAAAAAAAACTCTGTTCATTTACTAAAAGATCATTAACCTTACAAAAACCTTTAACTAGGTTGTTATGATAAGATCTCTAAATTACTTTCTTTAGTTAGGGCGAAAAGCGGTTGACTTCGTAGATTTTTCTTCTGTCTTCCTGTGGGAATTTCAATATCTTAAAAGGACAAGGGACCTTAAAATTTGAATTTTTTAAATTTTCAATTTTTAGCTCTATATACAAAATGAGAATAATTAATTTTCTAATTTACTACATTGAAAACCCTTAGAATTCAAACTAAGGAATTTTCGTCAGAATAATGCCTGCTTTTTCAAAAAAAAAAAATTCAAAAATGCCAACGTTTTTGAAAATGCTCTATGCGCATTCTATATTAATTAAAATTCTTAAATTTTGTATTATAAGTTTACCATATGTATATAAATATAGATGTGCATTTAATTTTTTTTATGAATCTAAAGTCTTAAAAAATATTTTTTTCCTGCTTGTTATTTTTTATTTTTTATGTTTTTACTTTATTTTATGGTCTATAAATTTGAAAAACATTTGTGAATTCAAAGAATTATGCACAGTTTTGCAACAAACACTTCAATTAACAATTCTGAGAAATCTGGAAGATATCAGAAGAAAATAACTACGCTTGGAGCCTTTTGAATAATTCTAGTATTTTTGAAGAGTTTTTTGATAAACAGGTCATATTCCTCCACAAAATACTTATTTGTGAATTCTAAGTATCTTCAATGTAGTAGAAAAGAATATTAATTATACTAATGGCGTATATAGTGTAAAATATTGAAAATTAACAAAGAATGAGATTGAAGGTCCCTCGTTCCCTTAATATTTTTCTAATTATACATCAAATACACATTTTTGAAGTATGTTATTTGAACACTAAGCAGAACTACTAGAGCAGTGCTCAGTTCCTCAAAATTCTTATTATAAAATCAATTATAGTTTTGCAGCAATAAACGCCAGTGTTTTAATGTCTTCTATAAAAGCTTTGGTAATCATTTCCAAATTTGAAGGACTACAGATTTTTAATTTAAATGCATGTTTTCTTATGCAAAACGTATAATTTAAAAATATGTCTTTGTAATGTGTGATATGGTGTGAAAATAGAAAACCATTGTGAGGAAAATTCACATAACCACGGGGATAGAAAATTTGTGAGGTTGATTGGGGCTCTGCCTTCAGTTGTAAATAATTACGTAAGTTGAAATTCCGTAACTTTTCGAAATTTTAATATAATCATACATGTCCTAATTAAAGCATTCTTACCTTAACTTTAGATTCGTGGAGACTTTTAATGAATCCGGTTAACGGAATTGAGATATGAATAGTCGCCCAATCTTAAGCATATAAGCACTTTATTATCCATAAACTTGTAACTCTACCTGTCCTTAAAGCGTGTTTAAGTGTAAGGCATCTTGAAATAATACTCGTTAATGTGTGTATGTCGTATATTTATGACATCTCACAAACTCGTGAATAACACCACGCCATTTGGTCCTGAATGCCGCTATATACGGAAAAAAATTCTTAATTTAAAAAATATTAGGTGTCATTTTTAAGAAAATTAATGCCGTACTGTCTTAAACTGTTAAAAGGAAGTGTTATTTCCTAGCATTTCGTAATTTCTGCATAGTCTAAGAATATACAAAGTTTTATATAACATAACTTCCAGACTAGAGAACTGATTTTTCTCAATCCGGAAGGATAAGATCTTAGGGATGAAATTATTTAAGGGTGTACGTAATTGTCACGTCCTTTGTGATAAATATTGTAAAAATTGCATTATAGGATATTTAATAAAGGAACTTTCAGGAGTTGCTCATAGAAAAATTCATCTTATTCTTGATTGGGCTCACTCAAAGAGATTGATTGAACCACAATAAAAAACGCAAACTATATATATATATGTATATATATATATATATATATATATATATATATATATATATATATATATATATATATATATATATATATATATATATATATATATATATATATATTAATAAAACTACTTGATCCTTCAAAAAACTGCCCAGATTCGCTACTGTTTTAATGATTAAGTAACTGATATTTTGATACTATATCTCATATAAATTATAGTAAACAATGGTACCTCTATAATACAGAGGACAACACAATCGTGGTATATCTCTATGCAAATGTTTCTGGACATAACCGCAGTGGCCATGTTGGCAAAGGCAGCGAGCCAGTGTTCTGAACGTCCCTGGTTCGATGCCGGTCGCTGACAAATCCACTGCCGTGTACACTAACGGCGGCTGGTGCACGAAAAATCTATCGGGTCTGCAATGTCCTCTAAGTTCTCAAATTTACATCTGGATGTGTGGAGTCAAGTGTTTCTGGTCTCGTTACCTGACTCGGTTCAAAAGTACGGGACCAGTTCATAGGGGGCGAAGCTGGTCCACCTATATGGTGCCCCTATAATAATAAAGAGGGCAGCATTACAGCGGTTATATCAGCCGAATGTCTAAGGACAAGGTCTCTGCTCTGGAAAAAAATGTTTCTGGACATGCCTGACGCACTGCCTACCACAGTGAGAAAAAAAAATTACAGTAAACATGAATTCTAGTGTAGTCCTATATCGCAATCCAAAAATAAATAAATAAATAAATAATGATGATAATAATAATAAAAAATTCCACTCTATTGGTATACTGCTTGGCTTTTACACAGGCAAATAGCAGTTTTGAGGACATAAAAGATTTAAATTGATTAAGAGAATTGTGGGACTAATTAAAATTTTACAAGGTTTGGTTTGGAACTATACGGTCAACTTTTTGCTACACGAGTAACATTTTACAAGGGCTTCTCGGGATATATTTGTACATAAAACTTTCTGTAATAAATATCCGTTAAAAACGATTTTTTTTATCTTATATTTTATATTTTCTAAAATGCTAATGCTCTTTTTATTGTGTAGATTCCTTATGCATTTCATATCACATTGTCTTTAGATGCTACAAAATACAATTTTTTTACCCACTGACACGTTTTCATTAAGTAAATACATTAGCATCCATATTAGAAGTAACGGAACCTTTCTTCCCGTGTATTATGGTTGTTAACTGTCCAACAAACGGTTATAATGACATGTTTAGCAAATTTCATTTTATAAAAAATGTGACTTTTCATTGCTTTGGTTTACACTCAGGGATTAAGTTTATTGCTTTCTCCCCATGTTTGCTTCCGATCGATGGGAAGTTTTACATTATCAACATGCAGTGGAGTGCATAGAAGAAGTAAATGACTCAAACCTTAGTATAAAATAAAAGTTCATTGAGGGTAGAAAAAATTGCTTGATAGGTTTCTCATTTAATCTTGCCAAAACATGCTTCTGTTACAATAAATCAAAAAATACACTTTTTGCTGAAGTCTAATTTATAAAACTAACTACTCAGAAAGTGAACCGAACAGTGAAAATCAGAAACAAACGAATATTCTTTTCTCCTTCATTAGGACTCTTCTTGTACTCATCGTGATCTCCTCCCAAATTATCTTAAGTTAACACTAATGTTACACATTTAATAATTACAGTTTTATTTTAACTTGCCAGATAGAGCATTGTTTATTCTCCTGCCAGCTATGTAGAGATATTAGAAAGACGATACTGAATGATATAGGGTAGTGGGACAAGAAAAAAATTTATAATAATTATTATTGCAAGAAGTACACAAAGAAAATTGTGAGTGTCCAAGAACTTTCACTTACCTTTTGTTCAGCCATAATAGCCGGTTGTTTATTGTGTACAAATCCAAATACTATGTATGTGCAATTTGATTTGAAATGAAGTTGTGTTATTTAAGAATATAAAGTAAATATAACAAATAAATTGAATAGGCATTAGCATAACTGTTGTCGTGTAATTATATTGTTAAAGAGGTACGAGTTAACTAGTTTTAAGTAGAATACTTATTGAACCTATACTATATTATATTTGTGTGTTGCTACATTTTAATGTGCCGTTATGCACTTTTATGTAATTTCGATATTGGGCATATGTTAAGTAGCAATGTGTATATTTAGTTAAATTTGTACAGGAATAGTGATTATACAATTTGATTTAAAATGTTAAAGTAAAAAGTTTGTAAAATACTTGTCACAGTAATATATTGCTTTGGCTAGACATAGTGGTACTAGTATGGTGTTTATACAAATTGTTCTTAAAAGAAAAAATGTGTTAAAGAAAACCTGTAAAATAGATGTTTAAGTAATATAGTGCTTATATAATACGTTCTAATATTGATAAAGAAAAGTGAAATATAGGTTAATGCAAAGTGCATATGAAAGTAAAGTTGTTTATACTTAAAATAAAGTGTAAATATGTGAAATAATAGTTATGGGGACGAATTTAATTGCGAACGGATAAGAGGTTTTGACTCGGTTAAACTGTTAGTCTCAGGCGGAGTGTACCTGGCTTTATGCGATGGCTGGTAGCACTGTTTCGAAAAATTTGCAGTGTGGACTCTTGAGTCCAGGTCAATGTATTACTATATGAATTAACTTGCCACTTCTGGTTGATAATCACGTGAATGTTTAATTTTAAAATTTTATAGATTGATAGAACATCTTTTCGTCAAAATTAATTGATAACATTCAACAAATATATATGCCATGATATTTCGATCTGTAGAGTCAGCCGCCATTAGTTCGACTCATGAAACAAATAACACTTCTGACAGAATAAAAATTATAGTGAGAAAAGGGTGGTCCCGGGAACTGTTCCATAATCCCTAGCCTATATGCGAGCATTTCGAGTGTTTCAAATTTAAATGTTTGAAGTTAGGGAATTTAACAATAAATAAGATTTTATACAGTTGTTTTCGATTTAAAATATCATCGCCCGATGTCATCGGATCTTGTCAAAATTTCTTTAGTTTCAATAACAAACATCATGCTAACAATAATAGGTGATTACATTTCCATTAATTGTTATCTGTTTGAAATATAAGAAACAAAAACAAATGTATATGCATTATATATCATTACTTACAGCCTTATCTTGACTTGCTTCTCTCTACTTCAATGGTACTCCTAATTTTTTAGATATCTCTATGAGGTCGGAATTGAGGGAACATACACAGATGTTATATTATTACTAATAAATACTTGTTTCTAAAATTTATCTCTAAACAACTTCGTTAAATGCAAAGTAATTTTCATTATGCTCACACTTGCAATCACTCTCTCATGCACAGAAACATAAATATCTATATGCAGAGCTTAAAATTAGAAATTAATGACAACAATACAAACGATCCATTAACAAATAACTGAAGCCTCATCTATTTTAGAATATTACCTCACATTTATTTACAATTACAAAAAAATATATATCTGACCCCTTTAATTATTAGATCAAATCTATTGCCATCGGAATGTTTAAATGTATAGAAAAATAACCGAAATAATTCACAGCAAAGCTCTCCAAATCTGACGATAAAACCAGATAAGAAATAAAAAATATTTATTACCCTAACTGCAGGTGCTCAAGTCTGTAAAAGTACAAGGGTCAAAAGAACAATAAATACAAACTGATAATTCTCCTACTAAGTTTATTTAACTACAATAGAAATTTAAACAATGTCTCTTCTAAACTACGGTAAACCAGAGCAATGAAAAATCGCTTTTTTAAAACCAAAATATGCTAAACTTGCCATTATAACCATTTTTTAGACAGTTAAGGGGACAAGGGATCTTCAACCTCGATTTTTTAAATTTTCAATTTTCAACTCTATACACAGATTGAAAATAATTAATATTCTTTTTGACTACATTGAACACCCTCAGAATTCAAAATAAGGATTTTTTGCCAGAATAATGCCTGTTTTCAAAAATTTTCTCAAAAATACTAGCATTTTTCAAAATGCTCCATGCGCATTCCATATCATTTAAAAATCTGAAATTTTTTAATATAAGTTTACCATATATATATATATAAAATCATAATTGTGCAATATTACTTTTTTTGTAAGAATCTAAAGCCATAAATATATTTTTTGCCTACCTCTTATTTTTTTTTAAGGTTTTTGCATGTTTTTACTTTATTTCATGGTCTATAAATTTGAAAAAAATATGTGTGGTTTCAAAGAATGATGCTCAGTTTTGTGACAAATTTTTTAATTAACAATCCTGAAAAATTTGGAAGAAATGAGAAGAAATTGAAAGCGTATGGAAGATTTTGAATAATGCTACCCTTTTGAAGAATTTTTTGAAAAACATGTCTTAATCTTCCAAAAATTACATGTATGGGAATTTTAAGTGTCTTCAATGTAGCAAAAATTAATATTTATTATTCTCATTTTGCATATAGAGTAAAATATTGAAAATTTAAAAAAAAGACGTTGAAGGTCCCTTGTGCCCTTAACAACAGAATAAAGGTTCCGTAACTTCAAATATTGATACTGATGTATTTACTTTATGAAAAGTGTGTCAGTGGGAAAACAATTTTGTATACAGCTGCATCTAAAGACAATGTGATATGAAATCCATGAAGGATATCCAAAATGAAGAGGACATTAGCATTTTATAAAATATAAAATATAATCGTTGACAACGGTTATTTATTACAGGAAGGTTTATATAACACTTCCTACTGAGAAATCCTTGTAAAATTTTAATCAGTGCTATAATTTTTTCAAATATTTTAAATCTTTTATGTACTGAAAACACTATTTGCCTATGTAAGAGCATAGCAGTACACAAACAAACTGGGAAGTTTTTTTTTTAAATTGGAATTGCGATATAGGACTACACTAGAATTCATATACAGTGGAATCTCGATCTATCGTTTTTCAAGGGACCGATTGAAATGAACGATAAATGCGGGTAAACGGTAGATGCGGAAACGTACCAAAGCAATATGATCGTTGGGACTGGATAAAATGAACGACACATACGGAAAAACGATGGATCCGAAAACGATCGATCGAGATTCCACTGTATATTGAAACTCTTATATTTTACTTACAATTTTTACAGTAATAAAACAAAAAAAATTATACACATTTAAAAATATTCAAATGAGATGTTAATATGAACCTATTCAAATGACAGAAATATCTATCGTAAATTAGTTTTTTTTATTATTATGAAAATATATTTGTAAAAGGTTTTATCCGGAAAAAATCCGGAGAGAAGGTTAATATTTTCGTTGTCCTGTATTTCCAACGTAGCATCTTCCATGTCAGAATAATTTTCTCTAGCTTAGGTGTTGCCATATTGCCCAAAACAAATGTAATGTAACTGTTGAAAGAGGTATTTTGTCCAAATAACTGCTCCGTAGAATTAGTGATTGGCTTCACAAAGATACATTGATGCTATGCATGATATTATGCAATTAAGAATAGCTTCGCTATATTTCTTGCCTTCAGTGATATGATTTATATAAGGATTCTAATGATCAAAAATGAAATGAATAGGTTAACATAAATACGAACACACATAGCAAAAGGTCTCTTTGAAACAATTTTATGCTTATTTAAATAACACTGAAATTAATGAGAAATATAATATTTTTTAAAGTCAGTTACCACTTAAATTTTGATTTATTTTTCATTCCATATTGAGTGCTTGTGAAGCATTTAAAAGAATAAATAATGAAAAAATAAATTAATGAATGGACAGGATCACTAGATTTAATTTTTTTATTATTATTTTCTAAAATACAAATAAGCTTCACTGATAGTGAATGACGTAATTTTAACAATTGTTTTTAATTTATGTAATTAATGAGCAAAAACTGCTGTTAAATATTTTAATATTCATTTTAAAATTATAAAAGCTAGGCATTTGATGAAAGTTAAACGTGTGTGTGTATATATATATGTGTTTGTAGATTATATGTAAATATACATAATGATATGTAGCTAGAATATATAGGAATACTTTTATCTATGTAAAATAAAAGCATTATCAAACTATTTGCGTACAATAGGAAAAAATAAGACATTTATTTGTACGTGTACAAATTAAGATTCTTCAAAATTTTTTCGAGTCCACAAGAGAGGATTGCAAAATTACAGAAAAAAATTACCCTCACATTTTTTTCACATGACATCACAAAGCCTTTTATTACAATACGTTGATTAATATATTATTATGTCTATGCAATTCATAGAAATAACTGATGACAAGTGTCGATAAAATTTTAGCAGGAATTATATATCGAAGTATACACGACTGCCCAGCTTGTTAATTATTTTCCATTCTATTTTCACTTCAAATGATATTTTTTTCAAACTTGAAAGTCATTGAAATAGAATTGTTTCAAATATATTAAAATCATAATATCATAGAAATCAATAAAATATATGAATTTTTATGTTCAATATTCAACCTTGTTTTTATACCTTAAAAAATTATTTATGAATGCATAACATAATAATTTTTTAATGTAAAAAATTAAAAATTGCTCCATTAATCTACAATTTTATCTTCAACTTTTCTATGCCATTATAAGAGTTGAAATTGCCTGGTAATATTACTTGAACTTCGTCTATCAAAATTTCCTACGGTAATCCTTTGGATATTAATTTGTACAGCACAATATCTAGGTTAATTAAAAAGAAATAATGTTTTAAGTACCTTTATAAATAGTGAACATCGTTATCAAAGTAATAACTTCATCATTAATACTATTATGTCGTTCCCTAAAAGTATAAATTGGTATCTTAATTATTAATACATTAAAATATTAATTTCAGAGTAATAAAAAGAAAACTTTTTAATTAAGTGCATCGTAATTCCTTCAAAAATAAAAAAAAAGCAAAATAAATTAATATTTTAAAAATAAAACTTATCAGCATACTTATAATAATATTTAATCTTTTATATTCAATCTATTAATTTAAGGATTCAAATTTATCAATTCCAAACTAGTTTTTAAGACGAATATGTAGTTTATCAAACGAAGTACCTATTAAATTATTAAACCTTGTGTATTGTAATCTTTGTAATTTTTATATTTAAAAGTGAATTTTTAAAATTTACAGAGTCTTTCTTACAAATTGGTCCATATAATCTCTAATAATAATGAAGTATTAAGGATTTAAGGGTTCACAACATTTAAGGCCTCAAAGATAGAAATTTCAAGTTAATTAATTAAAGTAACTTATATTTCATATAAGATCTAATAAATTAACTTATACTTCTTATAAAAAATTTTCTTATGAACACTCAAAACTTACGTATTACTTCCTTATGAAATCACATTTGAAAGTTTATCATACTTGGGAAAAAAAAAACGTGTCTTAAAATTGCTTTCTGACGTCCTTTCATCTCTAGAGGTGCTTCAGAATGTTTTTTCTTCTATCACAGGATCAGGATCTATCTTCCTCACTGCCTTCAATATGTCACGATTTTCATTAAAATTAGGCAACTGAGAAGTTACAGTTGTTTGAAGAGTTGATAAGTTTGACAAACTGCTGTATATAGCTTTTCTTAAGGCACTCTGTTTTCCCATCTTGTAGCTATCGGAGTTAATCTTGAATTTAATTAGCAGCATTTTCAGAATTTTCCTCTTAAAGGTGAAAGCAACAAAAATGAATACTCCTTGAAGTCCATTAAATATAATGAATGGGTACCAAAGAAATGAAAGTCTCAAGGTACCGGCAAGGATTCCAAGCAACCAAGTGAGTCCCAGCACAACTGTCAGTTTTATATGAAGGAGAAATCGCTCTCTGTCTGAAAAGGTTTTCACCCTCTTGGTTTCTTTGGCAATTTTTCTGAGTTTAAGAGCAGTGATTGTGAAAAATGTTACATTTTTTAAGAGGAGGGTAAGAACTGGAACGATAAAGAAAATGATGAGGCCTTTTCTTTGGTTAAACCAGCAAATTGGGTCTCCATACTTTGGTCGAAAATCATTTTCAGCTGATATTACGTTATCAAACACAACACTGAACGTAGTAATGGCTGCAGCTGTTGTCCAAGAATACAAAGAATACTTAATGAAAGTATTCCCGTTTTTTGAATTTCGGCACTGCGTCCTTGAAAACGTACGATAAATGTCATATGCCATGACATTCATCCATAGAAATGAAGATAAATATCCAAAATGCATTAACGCACCACACACATAGCATATCCAGTAATGATCCTGAATGTATTGTCCCGTAAGTAAGAAAATATGTCCGCATATTAAACATGCAGATAAGGACATCAATATTTTTCCTGGGGAGTTCCTGAGTTTTTTTAAAACACTGTATACAAACAGATGAAGCATTAAGCAAATAATAGACAAACTCAAAGTAATTTCTGACAGCCAGTAGTGTGCCTGGGACAAATGTAATAAATAAGATCCAGCGTCAGCACATACACTTATTGAAACCACTTTATCACCTTGTTTTTCATTTATTTCATACTCACCGGATGATAACAACGTATTTATCCGTTTCACGAAAACACTCCCGTTCATGTATACGATGAAAGAATCATGAGATAGTATACTTCTAGGACAGCTGTCGTTTAGGGCACCAACTCGGCTTTCTTTTATAAGGGGAACACACTTATCGCCTTCCCTTTTAAATAGTGCTCCGCACGTGAAATTGTTGCATTTTTTAAGAAGATGGTCCCAGATCAAACCATCTCGCAACTTACAAGGCTTGAGAATTCCTAACTGATTGTTATCGCCTTCAAAATTGAAGTCAAAAAGAAAACTTAGAGATACCCCTTTTGAGTAGTCTGGCTGACTTGTAGCGAGTGGTGGGTATAAAGGATCTATGCACATTAATTTCCCCATATTTACGTCATTGCAAATAGCACAGTGGACATTTTTATACACTATCCTCCTCTTGGAGGGATAGCCATTTTCATAAACATATGAGGTATAAGACTGACACTTTTGCCAGGATTCTTGATCAGCGCGCTCCTTACATGTATCTACAACCGGCTTACAGAGTCTTGCCGCGTGATTATGAATAAGCTGTTTCAGTCCAAAATCGTGAATGACTATTCTGCAATTGGTTCTCACTCCCTGCACATTAACATTTCTGAAGTTTTGTGTCCGGGTATTATACGCTGAATGCAAAAAATCAAACTCACTTGGATTTTCCATGGGAATTTCGCTAGTAACACCAGGACAGTATATCATCGAATCCCACTCTGCAAGGCGAACTTCGCGATTACACAGCGCACAAAACACGTTTCTGTAAAATATCCCATTCGTCTTGCTCTTAACTGGTATGTCTTGTAAATAACTGAAAGGCTGGTGTTTTGCCTCCAGTTCAGCCGCTTCCACCTCGCACATTGTTCGTACATAAGTGTCTTTCCACTCCTGTGGACACTTTTGCCAGGCATAAATCGGTATTTTCAACTCGACTCCTTCCCTCACTTCTCGACACTTCCAGGAATGGACGAACGAGCCTCGTCCCGACCCCACGCCGAGGCAGCAATCGTCATATTTAAAGCAGTCCATATCACAGAAACAATGAGCACGCATCAAATCGACTTGGTTATCCACAGCTTCATGAGACGTACAAGTTTCAGCGTACGAGCGATTCTCAGGGAGGCATGCTACGCGTTCACTAAAAGATTTGTCCTCCTCTGGCGGCCAGTCACGCTGCCAGTCATTAATTTCTTTATCAGAGTTATAACGACGAAGTGCTTTCCCACTGTTGTCATCACTTTCACCGTGATAAGATGAGGTTATACACATCAGAGAAGCAATGATCGCAGCCAGTGCACTTAAACGCGGCATTTTGCCTAGCGTATTTTAGCTGTTTTTTTGATCCGGCTGATTTGTGAAGACGGTCGAAGTCGCTTTTCACTCCGTGCGGTGGAAGCGCGCCAATCAGGCAGCCAAACTCGGAGACCACCTTTTAATGGGTTTCTCCGAGTAACATAAACAATCCGTCTTGGATAAAAAAGAAATGTATGCTTTTCGTCAGTTTCTGAAGCTTTGTTTGCAGAGGGGTTGTATAAATATTCATTCTCAACATAAAGCGATGATTTTATTGTGAAGCTGTGATAGAAGCTGTAGGGAAGAAAGAATTTTAGCTAGGAAGATTACAATTGAAATAAAAGTATTTTACACATCAAATTCAAATCGTGAATTTCTAAAAATGTACGGGAATTGAATTCTTTTGATGGAAAGTGATTGCATTCTGAAGAAGGCCGATAATTTTTCCTCCTATTTATTGCATGCATTTACCCTCACAGATAAATATACGTGTACTCATGTAACGTAATTTAATACCTAAATTTTTCCTATTTTAACTTTCATAATTGTTTATTCAGTGGTAATATTTTTTTCATAAAAAAAATCAATATTTCTGAAAGCAACACAACTACAAATAATAACTACATAATTGTGCGCTCGAACTGTTGAGATTTCAAGCAATAAATGAAAAAAATAAATTAGTCTATTTATGAAACAGCAATAATCGACTTTAGTTCATTTCTTTTCCTCTTTAAAAGCTATAGAAGGACATTACATTCCTCAAGTAATGTACAAGACGCTTGCGAATTATTAGGAAAATACAAGTTACAAATACTCAACTGGAGATAAAGAAATGAGAACCTACCCAGAAAATTTAGGGTTCAGCATAATATGCTGAACTAAGAATAAAACAGAAAACTTATAATTATAAAATCAAATCATAAGGAAAAAATCAGTTTATATATATATATATATATATATATATATATATATATATAAACATATATATATATATATATATATATATATATATATATATATATATATATATATATATATATATATATGTATATATATATGTATATATATGTATATATATATATATGTATGTATATATATATATATATATGTATATATATATGTATATATATATATATATATATATATATATATATATGTATGTATATATATATATATATATGTATGTATATATATATATATATATATGTATATATATATATGTATGTATATATGTATATATATATATATATATATATATATATATATATATATATATATATATATATATATAGTGGTGGCAAAAAGTCCTGAACACACTAATTTTTTTGCCTAATTTTTTGTTTGACTTAATTTTTCGTTATGAAATTATCGTACTATTTTAACTATTGTTAAAGATTCTAATGCATTTTTTCATGCTGATTACAAATCTGTTTGTAGAATTCATATAAAGTAAATAGTTTCATCGATATTTTGAAAAAAGCCATGTTAAGACAAGCACAATGTCACTGTAATAATGAGGTTCTGTTTTTTCAACTAATGAAATGCTCCGTTATTCCAACCAATCAGAGACTAGTAGTAATGAAGGGTTGAAAGCAGAATGTGCAGCATGTTTTAAGCTACATTCGGAC
Source organism: Dolomedes plantarius (assembly GCA_907164885.2). NCBI lineage: Eukaryota > Metazoa > Arthropoda > Arachnida > Araneae > Dolomedidae > Dolomedes > Dolomedes plantarius. Next base: position 51,349,950 of record OU015491.1, on the reverse strand, counting down.
TACGCTGACGTGACGTGTTGACACGCGCTAACCGCAACGTCAGCTGACGTTGGAAAACGTCAGCGTCAGGGGGGGGGGGGTGCACACTATGCTGACGTGTCGTGTCGTGACGAATTCAGGTCCGTTGTTGTTTGGTTCCCACAAGGTGCATATCGTTGCGGGTGGACCCTATAAATAATATGGGGGCACCCTATAAATAGTGGCCGATCGATTTATTGTCGCTGATGAGGCTTTCACATTAAAAACATACTTGATGCATCTTTATAGCAAGAATTCAATAAAGAGCGATGAAAAAATACTTCGTTTCTCCTGAAGGGGCTGCAAGCTGTTCATGGCAATGGGAGAGCATTCATAAAGGCAGAATGGCCCATTAATATTTTTTGTAAACATTTTTATTACTGTTTTTTTATAAACAAATTTATCATTTTGGTTGCTATAATTTTGAGTTATTAAAGAATGTAAATAAGTAACCTGTAGTGAATTTTTTTTCTGCCTAGTATTCAAATAATTCAAATATTAAATAGGTAATTTTTGGTCGAAGACCGTTGTCTGCCTATAATATTTAATTAAAAGTAACTATCAATCAAAAAATATATATAAATTTATAAATACACATAAACTAAGCTCATAAATATTATTTTTTATATTTAAAAGATGGAAGTTTAAAAACAAGAGGGGACGAACACCTGTTTATATTGTATTGTTGCACACTCCATTTGTTTACATTTGACGAGATCAGTAATTCATTAAAAAAAAATTTTACCATGAAAAATTTAAATAAAATACTATATTTATAAATGCAAATAATATAAGCACATATAAATTATTTTTGCTATCTAAAACACGAAAATCGAAGGCACGAACACCTGTTTATATCATTAAATCACCCTTTTCTCTTTGTTTACATTTTACAAGATCAGTAACCAACTTTACCGCCTGTTATGAAAGAAACCAAATTTTATGCTATGACAATGTTAAGAAAACGCTGATTTTATAAACGTGTTTTTAAAGTGTTTGAAATATTGGTTAAATCAATCAAACGGCCTAAGTTTGCAATAAATTAGTAAATAAATGTAAATATTGCCAGCTATTTCCAGGATTCTTCCAATCTCTTCCCATGCTTCATTGCGTGCATATTTATTTCTGTAATCTTTGTTGAAATGGTCAAATAAAATAGGGAATTTCTTCACATGCTCGATGAACTCTCCTTCCGTATTCATAGCTGATGGCCAGACGCCTGCTGACGAAATCTGGGAATTTATATTTGGAGCTGACGCGTCAGTTCCCACGCCAGAGCTTGTTTTCCCAAGTCACGACACGACAGCGTAGTATGCACACTCCACTAAAAAAATAGTGGTTTAATTTTTTTCGCTGACGTATAATAACGACACGTCAGCGTAGTGTGAGTGCACCTTTAGTGTATTGAAAGCAGTTGTGTGTTGCAATTTGAAGTGCTTGTGTGGAAAATATTGGAATTATGGGTAAATTTTCATTTCTGCCTGATGCTATATGGAAAAAATAATAATTTTGAAGGAAGAATGTTATCCTACCCACCAAATTGCTGCTAAAGTACCATATGGTCTTTATACTGTCGTGAGAACGTTGAAAAGATATTCTGAAACAAATTCTATTGCGGACAGGGAGCGATATGGACGACCGAGTAAAACAACTTTAAGTGAAAACAGGGTATTGCACAGAATTTCACTTTCAAACAGAAATCTCAATTCACCATAAATTTTGAAACAATGGACTTTAACATCGAATGTTAATGTGTGCCTAAGAACTGTGACAGGAAGACTGCTAGAAATTGGATAACAAGGCTGCAAACTCACTCAAAACCATTACTGTCCGATTTTCAACGCAAGAGGAGATTTGCGAGGGCAAGGGATCATTCGTTATGGGCTATTAAAGACTGGGAAAAGGTAATATTTAGTAATGAAAGTCAGTTTTGCATTTCTGGTAACCAAAGTAGTGCCTATGCAAGACGACGTAATCATGAGGAATTCATCCTTCAGTGTCTGAAGCCCACAGTAAAGAACTCAACGAAAGAGATGATATAGGGCTGTATGTCTTCTCGTGGTGTTGGAAGACTTCACATCGTGAGCGGAACAGTGAAAGCCAGGGATTACATTGGAATACTACAAAATAAATTGCTACCAACAGCGGGAGATATTTTTGGGGATCAGTCATGGATTTTTCAGGACGATAATGCTCCGTATCACCATGCAAAGGTAGTCCAGAAATGGCTCGAAGACCATACTGTGAACAGGATGAACTGACCAGGACAGTCTCCGGATCTTAATCTAATAGAGAACCTATGGCATAAAATTGGATATGATATTTCAAAGAAAAAACCTTCAAACAAACGTGAATTAATTGAAGCTTTAATATTTTCCTTCAAACATGATGTCATGAAAGAACTTCTTGTGAAATTGGTGCATTCCATTCCAAAAAGTTTCAATTAAAGTAAACGGCTGGCCCATAAAATATTGATGTTCAAACGTGGAACCACAAATTTTCAAAATGCATATTAAATGTACCGTATTTGTAAGTTTTTACAATATACAATACAATAACTCGGAAAACACCGATTGGCCTGGGGGTTGCAGTAACAGATACTCCAATTTAAACGCTCTCAAAGAATTTGCCCTTTTCGCAAGGTCTGCAAGGCTTGACATTTTACACTGTTCCCTCCAAAAGAACGATGCCCTTAGCTTCATTACCGCTTCCTGACAGTAGAATAATGCATATACTGTATTATGTATACAAAAAAATCCGGTGGCCAGACTGGATTTTTAAGGAATACGAAGCACAATCATAAACACCACTAATATTGACAGGTGTTTCCATTATTTTGATAACCACCTGTATATATATATATATATATGTGTATGTGTGTGTGTGTGTGTGTGGTGTACATTTATACTGGATTTCATGAAATAAAAAGATTGATAATTATTCCTTTATATATTTTAATAATTTTCTCACTTTTATATTGGTTATGAGAGATCGTTTTACAACTTACGCCAGAGCATAAAAATGAATAGCCGATAGATATCTGATATTTCATTCCTCTTAATGATTAATTTCACTGTCCTAAGGAAATTAGAATTGATTATAAATTACTAAAAATTGCTTTGGTGTTTGATCTCAATTGATCATCCTCTTTCTCGGGGCAAACCGAGTAATTAATGAATGTTTAATTAAACTTATCGTGGATAAAAAAGTCTCCTAATTTATCAAGTTACGAAGTATTAGTTTCAGGGTTTCTAATAATCTTATAATCAATTGTTATTAAACAGGTCGAAATTCCTATTGTATGACGTGCAGTTAATTAAATTCCAAAGATTTTTAACCGTGGGCTTACTTTGAAAATCTTTTGAATTCTTAACGTGAAGAAAGGTAATTGTTAACAGCTCAATAACGCCAGGTAGCACAAACATGAAAAATGCAGTTCCTGTTAAGGGAAGTGATGGTGAGTGCAGTTCAGTCTATAGAAGTTCTTTTAAACCACATTAAAACTTTTATAAAGCTACATACTAAGTAAAATATAGATTTAATAAATTGTTGTATGGTATCATACATTTTTTAATTTTATAAAATATAAATAAATTTAGTAGAACTATTATTAGTTTATAAAATATCAATTTTGCAGTATGGAAATAAATATATCAAACAAGCGTAACACTTCTTTGGATAATACTTTTAGTAATGCTATATGTATACAATAATATGAAGTTGTTTCGTGAAATTATCTCTAACGTGATAAAAAATTCAAAGTTAATTTTCGAAAATTTGGAATAATTAATTATACATCAAATTGCAAATAAAAGTTATATTTTATCCTTAAAAATGAGTGAAAATCATTTAGAAGGCATTCGGTTTTCATATCTTTTAAACAAATTCTTCTTCATGCAGTTTTAACGATTATCTAAAAGTAAGATATCCTTAATGTATCATTGATTTGATATTAATACATATAGCTTCAAACATAAATGAGCAAATCAACGGAGCTATTTCTATATAAAACGTCACATATATTTTACATTAAAATCAATTTTTCAATGGTTAAAATCAATTCATTTTAGAAAAAAGTTTCTTGAAGAAAAGTTTCGAGTTTTTTAATGCAAAAATTAATTTTATTCGGCCTAAATTCACGTCTTTCTATGAACATTTTCCAAAATTTTAGTGTTTTAGTAGATTTACACGTAGATAGTCTGCCCTAAATTGCATGTTCCTCCAGACTTTCCTTCTGCAGTCACACAGATGAGAATAACTTTATCTTCTCGTTTTAGATCACAAGTTGTTCATCTATATATATAAAAGAGCTTGTCTGTTTGTTTGTCCGCTATAGAATCATAGACTGTTTCACCCACCCGGACCAAATTCGGCACAGTTAATGTTTAGGATCCGAGAAACTTAAATCAGGAAAAACGAAATTTGGGGCTCAATTAGTTTTTTTTAATGATTTTTGGTGCCCCTAAGTGCACCTCTTAAATGTGGATACAGCCCCTTCAACACAACCAGTCTAATTCGATAAGCGGGGGAAAAGAGGTTTCTTCTGAGGGGTGGTCTCAGAGTTGGTCTGGGGGTGACGGGAGGGGGGAGGGCGAAGTGATTATTTTGCGGGGGGTGCAGTCCAGTATTTTTTTGAATGAATGCATGAAAAATTTTATATCTATATATCTACCCCGGCAACGCCGGGCAATAATGCTAGTCTTTAATATAAATGCTTGGGTTCAGAAGTATTACAGATTTTTGCGTGTATGTAAACAACACTGCATATAGGTAATGAAATAGATCTCTTACGGGTAGGAATCAGCCAATCGGATTATCCATTTTTTTTAATACACACTTCGTGCACAGTTTTTAAGGTAGTTTATGAAGTTCCTTGTGACGTCACGTCGACTCTAAAGACTTTGATAATGATGCATTTCAGATACTGGGCTTTTTGATAAGGGACGTTCATCTGATATTAGGAAATCAAACACTCTTTATCTCCGTCATATTTATGATGACGGAAATGAAATGAAGTACTGAAGAGCTGTCACAGGCCTAAGAAAAGAGAACAAGGAGGAAGTGACATCGGAAACTGATCCTCAATGTGCTGGTGATGAGTAGGATATAGCCTTCATCAGTTCAACTCATGCACGCGAATAAGCTTCTCCGTTATCTCTTAGCAGCGACATTCCGCTCAAAAATTTACGGAACTATCATTTTTTTCAATTACGGGATTGTAAAGGACTGAAATAATTTCTTTCAACAGAAGAAAAAAAACAGCTTGATTTAAGTTATAGTTTTGGGTTATCTTCAGTCTTTATCAGACATCTTTCCTCTCGGGTGAGGCGAATGTGTCCTCGGTTGTCGAAAGATATTTTTAAAATTTCATTTGAAATAAGGCCATATTTATTTCCCTTTCATTATTAGTTTAACTTCTGTTAGATTTATTCACCTCGTTTATTTCATAAAGAAAGCTTTCTATTTTTCTCCATATTTGCTGAGCACATAGCTGATGATACATAAACTCGCTACTAGGTATAAAGCTGCAGCATATGGGACTCCTATAAACTTTGTATCGTCAAACTGTCTCTCAAGCCAGTAGGCGAAGTACAAAAGTCCCTAAATGACAAAGATATTTAGGGTTATAAAAGGGCTAAGTTTATATGTTTCAGCGAATAATGTGCTTCCTGCTCGACACTCGAAAATTTTTGAAGTTTTATTCAGAGCTGAACTCTGGAACTACTGACATATTATGATAACTTTCAAATGAGATCTTGGATCTATTGTTACAGGGTTTTTACAGAATCTTCAAAACAGTTTTTAATATGCATGGTAGTGCTCTAATTTTGAAAACCATGAATCAAAAATCTATCACCAACTTATATATAAATTTTCCTGTTAAACTAAAAGCATACAATTTTGTAATTTTTTTTCTATTTTCGTTACCAGAGAAGTAAAGTACAAAGATTAAAAATCTCTTTGCCTTGTAACAAAAAACAAGCCTCAATTTAGGTTTTTATACCAAAGATGTTATATATTTCAGAGGTTGTAATTTATTATATTTGCTATAGATATAATGATTTAAAGAGGAAAATATCCGCAAAATTCCTCTATGCCCCCTATATTGACTATCGATTATGTTATATTATATTATTATATAATTTTATATAGCATAATTTGCTAATGGGTGCATTAAACACAAGATTTTATTCTTAAAAGAATGTTTTCCCTACAGACTTCAATAAACGAGTGAACGTTATATGCATAAAAAGTTATAAACATCTTATTTTCAGCATTTTACTGTAAAGACCGCACTAGAAAATATTTCTAAAGAACAAAAATGTACTATGTTTAAAGGCTACATTTTCTTTTAAATTTGATGTTTCTTGTGTAAAATATCATACATTAAGGCTTTCACAGATTGTCAAAAAAAATTTTTTTTTTATACTTTACTTTCTTCCCTAGAGACTACATTTAATAGCGATTTTAACAAAGAATCCCCCGCGAGACTCCGCATTTGGTATGCTAAAGAAAAAATTTATCAAATTTTAAGACACTTCAAAGACACAGAAAAAGGAATTTTTTCCCAAGAATATGACTTGCTTTTAGGTTTTATAGGGCTCTCATAGAAAAAATAATATAAAGAATTTTGCATTGAGTTTATGCATAGTATGCTATTTATTGGAGACAAACGATAAAAGTTGTTAAATTCTGTATTTAATGTAGATATAATGAAAAATCCAGTATGTTTTAGTTTATTCACTCAAGTAAGACGTTTTTGACATAAAATTTAATTAAGTGCTTTTTGTATTACATTACGGGAATTTCAACTTTGCAGTCATAACTTTGCAAATAGACGAAATGTTTTGCACTGGAAAAGTTTCAAAAAAGAATTAATGAATAATTAATTTAAAGAGAAAATGTATTCTCACCTTATTAACAACATATGTTTTTTACAACAAGAATCCCATCAATGTGTAAATGAGGCATCTTTCTTGTGTGTTATAAAAGCAGACGTTTCAGACGCCTATGTGGAACGGATGTGTATTATGTATTAGAATTTAAGATTATTGTTCAGACTGTTATTTGAAGATAATCTAGAAGCCTGGAAAACCATATTTTTTGAAATGTAGAATAATTTAAGAGTGCATTAACTAAGGAAAATAAAACTAGTTAAAGAAATTTCGGGATCAAAAAGCAAATGAAGGAATCAAGTTGATGCCTACCAGCTTTGACAAGCTGCCATTTATCCCGTTCGTCTACGATCAGGCCTGCACAACAAACGGCCCGCGAAGCCTTTTGTAAAGACGCATAATATTATAAATCTAAAAAGCATGATTATATTATTTTTTGATATAACATATTACAAAGGAATATATTAGTAATGGATATAAAAATTTATTTAATTTTTAAAGTAATCAGTTATTTATTTTTTGTTGGATAAAATCTTATAGCCTTTCTCATTAAACCTACATTTTTGCGGTCCACAGCATCTTTGTATAGTGTAATATGGCTCTCATCACATTTTGAATTGCGCAGGCCTTCTCTATGAGCATTAATTGTGGCTACATCCGATGAATTCGAAGTGTGCAGATGCTATTCATTGGATCCCCATCTCGCTAGAGCTAAGTTCCTACTGCGTTTGCTTACTGACGAGCAGAAAGGAAACGGTGTTAAATTCAGTGACAAAATTCTTAGCAATAGAAATAAGAACAAAAATTGTCCTATGAACATTGTAACAGGATATGAAACGTGTGTTTATGGCCATGATGTTCAAAGCACTATACAAACGTCGCAGAAGTTGGGAAACGTACTCTTTGACAAAAATAAAAACTCAGATGAGTCGCTCCTAGGTGCTGAAGTTTATGTTTGATGATCGGCAAGGCATCGTACATCATGAATTGCTGCTATGATATCAGGAAATGTTAAATAAACAGTCGTGCTAGGTGGTTTCAGCGAAAGAGGAAAATGACACAGGAAAAGGCTTGAATTGGGAGAAAAACAAACCAGGATGTTGCGCTACGACAATGTGCTGGCTCAAACATCGTCGCTATATATCCATTGATATCTGGCAAAACATTATCCATAGGTTGAGCTCATATCCTTATTTTCCATTTCAACAGACATTTGCTGTGTACCAAACTTAAAGCCACTTTAAAAAAAACGTCGTTTTCAAACCATAGAGGAGATTCAGGACAATGCAAGAAAAGAAATGGCTCCAACAGAGAACGAACGTTCCAACAATCGTTCAAATAATGAAACACACGTTGGGGATGGCATATCGTCATTTGAAAGGGTTACTTTCAAGGGGACAATGATTAATTTGTCGTAAAATGAGCAGTAAAACTTTTACAACAAAATTTCGATCTGTGTTTTAAACATACTTTGTGTTTATACACAGTTTTGGCCTATTAAGTGGATAAATTATGTATCTCTTTTTCAAAGCAATGACAATAACTCTGAAGAACACTTAGTGTTTCAAAAAGTTTATTTACATTTAGCTGAAACTGTTACTGGAAAAGTTACCATGTGTCTAAAAAACTGCACTTTCAATATTTCTTTATCAATTAAAAAGAAAACTTTCGCTGCTTGTCTTGGGGAAACAAATGTGTATCAAACACTTTCCTCAGCGACAAGGCCATTAGACATATCCAAACGATTGCTATCTTGAATATACTTCACTCATTGAGATTACACTGAATAGGCAATCATTTGTTGAAATGTCAATATAATTATCCTAAAAAAGTGTCAGTAATTTGGTTTTTAGGGGTGAAGATAGCGTCAAGCAAAAACTGCATCATTGTAATTAAATTATGTAGCTTATGGACACGTTTCACTCTTTTACAGTACCAATGATAAGCCAAAATTCTGGAGGAAGTCTTAGGAAGTCACAACCTACCTTGAAATTTCTGTTTGACTAATTATCATGTAGAGACATCATTTGTATATTTGGGATGACAAAATTAATCAGAGAATACTCACCCCCACCCCCTTTTTTACTTTTAATGTTCATAATAATTTAGAAAGTTTGAAACAAAAAAACATTTCCGCAACAGCGTCAGTGGCAAAATCTCTGTGTCGAAAACCATCGATAATGTAATAGATAATTAGGTTGGAATTTTTCCAAAATTGTACAGACACACATGAAGAGATTTTATGATATATAGAGACAGCGCAAGAAAGAGGAAGTAAAAGAAATTATACATTTGACCCTGTATGTATATAACGTATACCGCGTAATCACGGAAGACACATAAATAAAATAAAAAATAAGAGTAATGATCATAATTATTCTTACTGCTATTATCATTAATCGTTATTATGAAGATTTACTAGACTTGATTTCTGCCAGGTATAAAATTTTTTAGTGTGTAAAACAGCTAGAACTTTTTATTACCGTAAGGCGTTACTTTATGACTGCATGGGTAACTTTGTAACACATAGTATTTTTTTCGCATTTTGCACCGCGTCCTTTATACTGGGCAGGCAAAGAACAGCACCAATAGCCTGTCCGACTTACAGAGACATCTAGTGGCCAGTGTCCGAAGCTTCTGTGTGTCATTTGTCTTCACTGGCCAGTGTAATGTTCAAACCTGTTGTCAAGCTATTGACTCAAACTTCGGAAACTTTGGTTGGTTGGTTAGTTGGTTGTATAAGGTGTGTGCTGAAGGCTAACACCTTATACAACCAACTAACACAGGTAATTATTTTTTATTTTCAATATGTTGGTTAGATTGTGGAGCAATGTACATTTTGTGTAGTGATATTTCCAAGAGATATATGAACCTAACGTAAATATCAAAAGGTGACGGGGTTACTCTGTGACGCATTGACACTGTCACAAAATAACCCACAAAGTCGACCCACCATCTCCAACAGCTCGATGTTGCAGTTTTCCCTCCTCTAAAATACCACTGGAGAGAAAGAAGTATTGGCTATATGGAAAAACACTACCTGAAGGAGCAGAATGTGCCAAAAGACGAATTTCCTCATCTTTTCAAACAACTGATTGCTGCCCTGGACACCCGAGGACTCTTCGATGTCAAAGATATACATAAAGCTATCTGATATTTGTAATAGGTATATATAATTGTGTATCAAGCTCTTGATAAGCGTTTTACTATCTAACTTTGCGTCAAGTAATTTGTCCTATTGGATTTCATGACGAAAACAAACATGTCACAAAGTAGCCCCACTCGGCGGGACAACTTTGCGACACATTTTAACTTTAATTTCTGAATGGTAATTAAAAATCCGTGTTAACGCAATACATTACTACGTAAGGAAAGGATGTACCAATGTTTTGCAATTGTTCGTTTTAGGTTGCTTTTAAAACTGATCGGCTGGCACAGGGAAAAACTTAAAACCTGTCACAAATTAACCCCATCTTACGGTAATTTATGACAGTGATGGAATTAAAACATTTACTTTTAACTAAGCAAGTAATTAAATAATTTACACAAAAATATGAAAAAATGCAACTTTTATACCTTCTCTTTCCCAATTAAATCAACATTTTTGGAAATAATGTATCGCTAATAAAGTTTGATACGAGTTTGACTATATTTATCAAAATATGTTTCCTAATATCACGTTTCATACTTATAAATATTTCTTGATATCAAAAAGTTTTTCCTCTTCAAGTGACTGAATTTGATTAATGTATCAAATTCTAAAATATTTCCATAATTTTCGCACACATAACTCTGGATGATGAATGATACGTCTCTAGAGTTAATGCTAGATCATTTCGTTATAATTATTTCAATATATTTGAGTTCCAAAAATAAAATTTTAAGTATACTATTGAAACTATTTCAATTCATTTTTATCTCTTCTTTTAAAAATTCATTTTACTCCCAATTCATTATTGTTTGAATAGTCTGTTACAAGTTTGCGGTTATACTTTGATATTTACTAATAACAATATCTGCATGCTGCATTCTCGGGCCTTCTACCAGTATAAAACTTTTTACATAAAGTTATCTGGAATTGTTAGTTTCATATTTTGAATACTTTCAAAAAATTATAAAATGTTTGTATACATGTCGACTGGTTTAATTTTTTTTTCATTTAATAAGTAACAAAGTTATACTTTGGTTGCTCATTAAAATGGCTCAAATTCACCTATAAAACTATCTGGTTTCATTTGAACAATATCAACAAGTATTAAATGTATACCTCAAACATGGAAATTATGTACCTAGAAATACTTTAATTCAAATTTCATTAAATAATTTCTTCTCACATCTAGCAATATAAATTCGTCTTATTCTTAGAAATAATATTGTATGAGGATAGGAAGATTGTATAAGCATATTAACAAGTATTTAAATAAAGATCCCAGTAGTAGTTCTAAATTTCTTTGCAAAAACTTAAAGGACTCTGATAATCATTTTATGTTGAACTGACATGTAGGATTATATTCTAACTAGAAGGTAACCCGTCATTTTGATGTCATAATACTAATAATGGCTCGTAATGGAAAAAGTATATGAAAGTAAAAAAATATCCCGAATTGTCTAACAATATTGCATTTAATCCACACCTTGTAAAAGCAAACCCTTTCATTATTTTTTTATTTATATAGTTTTTCATGCGATTGGAGTAGTAGACTGCCATCCAACCCGTCATTTTGACGTCATAATGGAAAAAGTATATGAAAGTTAAAAAATATCCTGAATTATCTAGCAATATTACATTTAATCCACACCTTGTAAAAGCAAACCCTTTCATTATTTTTTATTTATTTAGTTTTTCATGTTATTGGAGTAGTAGACTGCCATCCAGTTTTTTACAGCTCACTACGCGATATGAATACTTGAGATACTTGATTCATTCACATTCAAGTTCGTTTACTTTCAGAATTCATCGCAAAAGTAAATAGATTTTTAAAAACTGTTAAATATACAGCTAAAAGCATCCAATTTTTTTTAGGTCTGAATGTTTTATAGAAAAATAGGCTGAACAAACGTGATTTGATGGAGAAGATATTAGTTTTTAGGTAAGAAAAAATTCTGATCCACATCTGAAATTGAAATTAAGCCTAACCGGCTGTTTCTTTATTGAGGGCTTCAATTGAAAGATGAGTACAGCCCGGAAGTGTTATACAGAGACAACGGCTATTATATATATATAATTTTACTATGAATTGTTTGTATATATAGATGAGGTAATAATTGTAACATTTAGGTAGCCTGTGAAATCGAAATTTCCTTTTTAACGTGTATTACCTCGAACTGATCTGCTGTCCTAGAAAAGACGCGTTTTCCTATTTTCTAGACAAAAATCTCCCTCACAGCCCCATTTTAATGCCATATAAATATTAAGTCCCATTCTCTCTACAAGGTAAAGATATCCATTATAAGACCATAATGCTGTTACATGACTGGGTATCATACACTGATTTTAATTATAACTCAAAATATGGATGGCAAATCAAGAGGATTGTGATATGTGAAGATGTCTGTCATCACTACGATTTCGTCTCACGTTCAAGAAATTACCTGTTGAACGACGCATTTCGTATATTTATACATGAAAGTTTGCGTTGGATAGAACCTCTCATTATTACTTGGTGCAATAATTTTGACTTTTCCAATTGTTATAAAAGCAAAAAGTTAAGGCATTTTAGTATAAATAAGGCTTACAAGATAAATAAACTTCGTAAAATGTAATTATGAAGTGTTCAATAGATGTATGGTTAAAATTACAGAACTTTCATCACTGAAATTCAAAACAATAATTATATTTTCTGTACCCATGCCCTTCAAATTTGGCTGAAGTGTCTTTGTAATTGACAATTTGGCGTAACCATATGCAACTGTCGAACAACATCTTAAACGTATTTTTATTACACGAATGTAACTGACAAAAATTTGGAATCTCTTATAATATCTTGAAATTCGGAAATATTAACGTACTTTTCCATACATACAGTCAGTCTTTATTTTACAGCAATTAGAGCTTTTTACGTCCTCGAGTGATGAAAAAAATCACTAAATGCATCGCTAAATGATTGTACAAGGTTTTGTATTTGTCCAATGCAACATCGTAGTATAACATACATTCCGGTTCATGTTTACACGTCGCTAAGTTCAGCAGCATATTAATCGCCTTTTTAGTGTTTTCGTAGAGGTTATGAGGTGTCTTAAAGAGTCGTTTATGTCATTAAACATTCTAGAAATATGCAGCGGTATTATGAAACAACGAACTATTGTGGTTAAAACAAACCTGTTGAAATATTGGACTTCAAATTTTGGAACATTTTATGTAAATAGGAAGAAATTATCTTTTGGACTAAACATTTTGCTAAACATTGATTCTAATTGTCTTTATTTTGGAAATATACAGCGCTAGCGTAATTTAAAAATACAATATTAAGCTGTCTGAATAAAATGTATAATACCATAGAAATAAGACTTTTTTTTGCAATTCTGTCAAAATGAGGAAGTATAGTATGGGTAATGAAGAGATTAAGATATTTTATTTCCACTAATAAAAATATTTGTTGGTGAAAGATTTGTTACACCATCTTATGACTTCTTTACTGAGTATATATGTAAGAACGGTTTTAGTTCTTACAAGCATTACTGAAAATTTCACTTCGCTGAGATGAATTGAAAGAAGGTAAAATAAATCACCTAGGTTCCATTTTTTGATTTTGATCTTTCATTGTAGATATTTTTTTCTGACATAATGATCCCTGGAAAACAAGTACGAGTATTACCAATCAAGCGAACTTTCCAGAAAGCACCTCTTCAGAAATTGCCATTGTAAAAATTCCGAAAACAACGGTAACAATTTTTCACCTTTAAAATTCGTTCTATTTATATCTTAAACAGATAAAAAAAACTTCACCCAAGTATCATAACTAAGAGTCAATATGGATTTGATGAAGCATAACTAAACGTTTACGTGTTATTGCATAATATGAGGCACAAGTAGGCTTAAAAATTATTGCTGCATAATACGTGACATGAAATTTCAGTTCCTGTCTTGTAACTATAGGTATGATCAATTATAGTCCTCCGTTCTTTAAAAATAGTTCAATTTTATTTTTATTAGGATCTTAGTATACAATAATTTTTTTTCTTTACCATGGTCAGATTTTACTCTCAAAAACGTTAGGTACGTTTATCGAGATTTTTTTTAAGATTATCTTTTTAGTTTTTTGTAGAATTGAACATGTGTTTATTATGTATTCCTATAAATCAAGTTTTATCCTTTAAAATTTTGCTACATGGATCCCAACCTAGGTAAATGATGTTATTCATTTGCTTAACTGAAAGTCAAATTCATGGAATCAAATAGGTTAAAAATTGTTCTATGTGCGTTTCGTCATTTTTTATTATAATGTATTGCTTGAAAAATATAAAAATGTTTCCTTTCAATAATAACTGAAGGGCAAACTAATAGTTTTTATTATGAAATTATAAATTTATCTTTGAAATTTTAAGATTAATTACTAGGCCATGCCAATTATTTTACTTTTACACTTCCTTTATTGAAATTTCCCGTAATTCAGTGTAATGTTTGTACAGACAAACTTCAGACTCTAAATTACAAAAAAAATCCCTTTTATCAAAGAACCAAGCCTTGGACTTCGAATCATAATAGAAAACGGGAAATAACGTGTTCACCTGGCAGTGGAACTGATGAAAAAGTTCTATTAGATCACTTTCTTTCCTCTTATACTCGGATTACAAGCACTTATATTCAATCCGTGTTCAAAGTTAACAATAGCATGAGTTGTTGTCATCATGATATACTTATGGTAAAATCTCTTAAATCCAAAAAATGTTAACGATGCAGTTATTCTCAGAGATTTGGGTAATAGATTTAATTACAGTGAATCTAGTTAATTGGACGAGCCGCTTAATGGGACCGAATCCTAAAGAACCTAAACAAATCCTATTGCATAAGTCTAATAAGTCATGTTTGTGTAATCGGACCAGCTGGTTATTAGGACCAAAATGATCGCGTCCCGATGGGGTGCGATTAACCGGAATCGACTGTATGTGTCAAAGAATTGCACATATACGAGGGTCACACTGTAATTTTTGAGATACGGCTAAATGGTACAAGTAGAAAAAATATTAGTTGGATATTTAAATTTTAACTCTTTTTTTTGTCCGCAGACGATAATTTGTGGCAACAATTGCAATTTATCTATAGTATGATAAATTTTGACAGAAAAGAAAATGGGAGTTCACGAGAGAGCGCTATCGAGCTATGATTTTCTATTATTTTAAAGTAGGGCTAAATCAAGAAGAATACCCTCAACGTCTACAATTAGCATATGTGAATGAAGCTCCATCTCATGCCACTGTATTGAGAAGGTTTACAGAATATAAAAAATGTCGAAATTGTATCCTGGATGAAGAACACACACAAAACCTTTTGTCAGCTGCAGTCCCAGGAAATTTGTCGGATGTACGAAAAATGTCAATTGATGATAATCACTGCATTTGCCAAATGATACAGAAGGAATTTAACATTGAATCCGCAGCTATATATAAAATTATTCATGAAGAAATGCATGTGAAAAAATTAGTTTGTCGTTGGGTTCCCCATAATTTGACAGAACACCTAAAGTGGAGCATATCAGATTCAGTAAAGAAAAACTAAAATCACTTAATGATGGTGGGCACCATATTATTGCTAAAATCATAGCTGGTGATGAGACGTTCATACCCTTTTTTGGTGTTCCAACACGTCAAGAAAGTAAAGTAAGGTTCTTTGAAGATGACTCCAAACCAACAATGGTGAAAAGACAACGAACAATTTAAAATGCAATGTATGCCATGTTCTTCAGAATTACAGGCCTGATCAAAGCCATAAAACTGGAGGGACAGAAGCCAGTTACAGTTAACCTGTACACCCCTGTCTTCAAGAAATTCTTCTAGACATGAATGTTAGGGGACTCATGCAGAATGTTTCTAAAATTGGGAATTGTTGGAACAAGCTGGTGTTTACCGAATATGCTGTTAACACATACGTAGTACAGTTGTCTTTGCAACCTTAACATGGCAGAATACGTTTTTAGCATCAGGATGTTTAATTTAAATGTTATAATTGAAAAACACAATAATTTAAATTTAAAAAATATGTTAATTAAAATACTGTTAGAAAATAAAATTCAGTCAAAGTAATTTAAACATTTTTCAAAAATACAAAATTTTACTACGCAAAATGTACTGCTTTTACATATTTAATACGAAACATTAATTTACTAGATTAAATGCTTAATTTTTAAAAGTAAAGCTATTTCCGGCATTAATTAATGAAACATTGTTTACTATCTTAAAATTTACTTCCTTAATATTTCATTTCTAAAATTATTATTGCCCCAAATGTCCCTGAATGTAATTAAAATCTCAGTTCTTATAATTCTTTGGTCAAGGATAAAAGACTGCTAAACTTTTCTAACATGTAATCACTTTTCTATCATCACCGAAAAGTCAAATTATACGAAATCCGCTGCCTGCGTGTTATAATAACACAATCTGCTCGAGATTAAGCTTTCACGATATCCCACGCTGTAAAATAAGCTTTCTTTCCAGCCAATTAGGATTGCTACAGGACAAAGTGTCTGAAGGAAGATTAATTAGGTGACCATTAAAGTATTTCCTTACGACAAAGAGTATTTGGCGAGACTTAATTTAATAAAACACGAGACTACGAAAATCCGAGCAAATTTTTGTATATTAACTGCTCCATTTTATATACATGTATTTGTATTGAAGGGGCACTTTACTTTTGTTTAAGTTTAATATTTCAGAAATTTGTATTATTTAAATTTATGACGTATTCGTCGTGATATGCCTGAAAATGATAGTATTTTAAAATAAAAATTTTAAACTCTTCTAGGTTCTTTTGAAACTTGATTTTGTCCCTAGTGATATGTTGAAATAGACATGACCAAAATTTAAAGTTAATGCAATGTCAGACTGTCAGTAATTCAAATTTCAGTCTATTAAAATGACGTATTAACTCAAGCAATCTTCCTTGAGTATTCCTCCTTTATTAAAAGGCAATTTTTTCCATTCTTTCCATGCTCTACAATGAAAGTTTGTAATTATCCTAAATATTTACTGCTGTTATCGGGAAAAATATTTCACACAAAATCATTTACTGGAACAAATTGAATCAGGAATCAATTTTCACAGGCAAGTAGTTAATGTTTTCTCTAAAATGAGAAAAGCCGCCGAACAATGTGCAAAAATTTTACACAAATTGCAAATTTATTCGTAAACATTCATTTACTAATGTAGTTATGGTATAAAGTAAGGATTCCCAATGGAGTTCAGGTGTACCCCTTGGGGGTCGATGGAAGTTTTAAAAGGATATATAGTATTACAGGGGTCTATTTGGGGGTCGGTGATAATTTTATTCTGTTTTAAAATTTAATTGATTTTTTTAGGAATGTAATTATTAGGTAATAATATCCGTTTTAATATGTATAAATACAGATTTGTATAGGGCGGAGTGATCCACGCATCTAAAGTTGAATGTCATGACACTTTTGTATATGCGTCGAATGCCGCCATAGTCTCAGTGGCGTAGAAAAGGGGGGGGGGGCAAGGGGGGTCTATCATGCCCCGGGCGCCAATCGCAGAGGGGCGCCAATGTAAGATCTATATATTATATTACTATATGTTTTCGAGGTGGATGCCAATATAAGGTCTATATATTATATTAGTATATGTTTTTTCGGGGAGGGCGCTAATATAAGGTATATATATTATATTACTATATTATTTTGTGGGGGGCGCCAATATAAAGTCTATGTATTATATTACTATATGTGTTTAGGGGAGGGCACCAATATAAGGTCTATATATTAAGTTATTATATGTTTATTGGGGGCGCCAATATAGGTTCTATATATTATATTACTATATGTTTTTCAGGGGGGGGCGCGCCACAAAGGTATCGTGCCCCTGGCGCCAGTTATGCTCGCTACGCCACTGCATAGTCTTTTATTTGTTCACCAACACTAGGCAGAACTGAGGAAATCTACTGGACCTTAAGGGGGGAGATCAATTTAAAACCTTCAAAAAACTCAATTTTTTATTATGATTTAATTTTAAAGAATGAAATGTAAGGAATTTTTTAAGAAAAATGAAGTCTATACTACAATAAGAACCGTTTTTATGGCCAAATGTATAAATCTAATAGTAATGTAATTATGTTTTATGCTGTATATTATAGAGAAAATTGTGAGAAGGTCGATGAAGAAATTCATTCTTTTAGAAGGGGTCGGTGAAGAAAATGATTCTTTTAAAAGGGATAGATGAAGGATAAAGGTTGGGAACCCCTGGTATAAAATATCAGTTTGAAATTAATATGAAATTGGAAATGCGCAAAAAAACATTTACAACTGATGAAGAAATGAAAAAAATGAAAAGTACACAACTGTTAACCACTTCATATTGAATACATAAAAACTTAAAATTATGGAAATATGTGTTGGTAGTTTTACTTATCTCTGCTTATACACTTCTATTTCACATTCTGTACTACTTCACACTATATGAACGTGATCGGAACTGTGCTTCTTAGAATTCCATAGTTTCTTTAAATATCCTGTTTTAAATTGATCCAACTTCAAGCACTTCTGTCACTTTGATTACTTTTTGTTTAGAATAATACAGAACTACATTTTCTTGTTGAGCTTTTAAGATTCAACAAGTTAATTTATGATTTTCCCCCCTCAATATCTTTCCAGGTCTAGTAAAAGCAATATCAGCTTTATATCTGTCAGCATTATATCTGAGTTTATATCTTACACTTTAAGTGAATCTGAATATTCACTTAAGGTGCGAATCTCTGTTAGAGAGAAAAATAATGTTTGAAGTAGTCTGCAATAAGTTGCGAGGAACGCGAAAGAAAAAACACTTCTTTAAACAATGTCAGAGAATCTCAACCAAGGAGATAATTTACTACCGGTGCGAGATCTATTTCGAGATGAGAGCATCTCGGCTGGATTCCTGGTCCTAACAGTTACTCGGTTTATACGAAGTTCCTCCTGCGACACTGACGTGAAAATATGTCAAGACTAATCACGGAAAATTAAGAAGAGCATGTACAAACACAAAAGATAAAGGCCAAAATATTTTCCCGACTAGAAAGAGATAAATTATGAAAGAATATTAACGAAAGTAAAACTTTTTCCCAACGCAAAATGGTTCAAATAGAAAGGCATTCATATGCAGATGAGAAGAACTATCCACAGCCCTGGCAGAACTTCGTTGCAAAGTCCATTTTCTTTAACAAGCATAAATAAGAAAGACTGGAGAATTTAAACGTTCAGATCAATTAAAATTGACTCCGAAAAGAAATTATCAGCAACATAAATTGGTAAATAGATTTATTAAATGAGATAAAAGAAAAAATAATTAACAAAACCTATTATTCTGTAAAGACTGAAACGTTGACTCGTCAACGTAAGGAGTAACATGCCTACATCGAGTCCCAAGAAGCGTCTTTCAACGTTCTTCTAACAGTGTCAAAAAATAAATAAAAGACAGTTCATCTCAACATATACTGAAAACATCAACGAAGTGCTGAATCGTGCAATAGAAATATAAAAATTTTCCATCATAAACATTAAAA
Source organism: Dolomedes plantarius (assembly GCA_907164885.2). Taxonomy (NCBI): domain Eukaryota; kingdom Metazoa; phylum Arthropoda; class Arachnida; order Araneae; family Dolomedidae; genus Dolomedes; species Dolomedes plantarius. The sequence goes on along the minus strand of OU015491.1, from coordinate 51,330,330 downwards.
AAAATGTATCCGATATTTATACGTTTAGAAAATCCAAAATATTTCCTGGGAAGCATGTACACATGCTTTGTTTTTGAACAGATAAATTGAAGTTATGCATGCTAAAGTATAGGCATGAATGCATGTATTTTCAAGCCTCTTTACCATTCATCATGCCTGGTAATGATATATGATGTCGATTAACTGCTTAAAGAGCACTGTTGAAAATAAAGGAAAATAATTCAAATATATATATATATATATATATATATATATATATATATATATATATAGCCATTGAACCTCGGTTTACCCTCATTGTAGGTGCCTAATGCGGGCAATGATGAGTAATTTGGAAGTAAAACAATCCCTACAGCGGATTTTCTCTAAAATTTTACTAGCTTATAGTAATTTTCAATACATAACAGTTAGAAATAATTGTGACTAACTTGCATGAAGCTCGCCTTCAATGAAAGAGTGATAATGACATAAATAAACACAACCACGAAGCTGAATGAATAATAAATGCAGAAACTATATCTGTGTCTGCTGATAGTGTCGGATATGCATTTTGTGCATTGATCACTTCTCTTCAAGGGAAGGCTACACGTAAATTTGGCATTTTAGGTAATCGAAATGCTGCAACGAAAATCATGGAAAATGTTTGGTTTGGTATGGCATTCATTAACTGGACATTATGGTGTACAAGTAAAGAATTCTAGAAACTTCCATTATATAACAGCTACTTCATTACCTGAATAGTATAAATGGCCGATATGATGTCGAAAGTCATTTTAGACATTGCAGCTGCCTCTGACCCGATTACTGGTCTATTTTTATTCTACGTATAGGTAAAACTTAAATATGTAAGTAATATCTCAATATTTAAATATAAAACTTAAAACTCACGGCGCAACAGTCTGATGTGGACCAGGGCCGTCGGTGCCCATCTCCGCTTTCGTAACCGTTGGCTTGGGGTGCTATACAGCATATGTCTCAGTCAGGTGGTCAACCTGACGTGGGACCTCCAGAGTTTAATTCCCAAGCATGCTTGGTCCTCATTTTATCGACCCACTGAAGGGATGAAAGGCTGAGTCGACCTTGCCCAGTCACAGGGTTGAACCCTGGACCTGTGGGATGGCAGCTTGCCGCTTTTAACCACTACGCCACCGGGATTCTTACTCCGGGATAATATTTAAATATATTACATATTATTTTAGTTTCAAAAACACTTTTAGGTGGAAAATGCTGACTAAATAGGTTATACTAAACTGAATATGAAGATATCAGTTAGCAAGTAACGTTTATATGATTCAAAATCCCCTTAGGCAATATTTATCATCTGATAAATTCTCTCACTAGCGTTATATTTGTTCTGCATAAATGAATCGGAAAAATCTTTCCAATATATGTCTGAAAGAAATAGTGCAAAATGAAACATTTGGTTTCCTTATTACGATGTTGTCAATAACACTTCAACTGCCTTTCTCCCCAAAAGTAATTTTCAGCTTCTCCGATATTTCTATATAATTTATTAGAAGAAACACAAACGATTCGGCATGGAGCTTATTCATTTCAACTTGTAAACGTCTTTTCAGTTTGCTAATGCCTTAGATCGTTCATAAGGCTGAAAAATGTAAGTCTAATAAAGCTAGAAAAGAAATGTTCAATTAATCATAACCGTGTTACTTTTCATTAAAGTAAGTTTAAAGGAAACTCTACGCGTTTATTAACAGTTGAAATGTAAAGAAACAGTATGGGTGCGTGTATTTCTTAAGGAGATATTTCTTAAGAAAATCTCCTTAATAAAATTTTTGAATAAAATTTCAATTCCATGCCTGCTTTCTTGAAAAAAGAAAGCTTTAATGTTAATTAGAGTATCGTTATTGTGTATTTATTTCATGCTGCTATAAGTGCATTCATGAAACATCATTCTTATTAAAATACGCTTGAAGTTGATAATAATGTAACACGGATAACTTCCCTTTTCTTTCTATAGATACCATAAATTTCCTTTTAAGTGTGATATTATTGAATTATAGGTTTCAAACCCATGTTTCGAGATCGGCACTCAACAGATTTATCTATATATATAAAACAGTTCCGTAACTGACTCATTTATTCACTGACCGACTGACTGACTGACATACAACGCACAGACCAAATCGCTGGACCTAAAGGGCTGAAATTTTACATGGCGATTCTTTTAATGGTGTAGGGGTGCACTAAGAAAGATTTTTCAAAAATTCTTCTTAGATTTTTTTAAATTAAATTTTTAAGCTGCTTTTTTAAACTTTTTTTTACGTTTGCATTTAAAATAATACATTGAGGGTTATAAAATTTATATCACGAAAAAGACCATAAAAATTCCTTCAAAATAAAATTTTTTTCGAATTTTTACTTCCATTTCCTGATTTTTGGTGAATTTTTAAAGATTAATTTTTAGAATTTAATTTATTAAATGCTGATCACGTGATTTCTTTTTCTGGTACTTTCAATAAATTTATCGTCACGTGCGTAACAACTAAATAGACAAAAAAAAATATTTTTTTCTCTTTCTAATGCAGCAGACGATTGGATATTATCCAAAAAAAATGCATATCCCTTACGATTTTTTTATAAATATATATATATATATATATATATATATAGATAGATAGATATATATTTTACATCAATTGTATACATTGATCATCGCATTTATTATAAATATATATATTTATTTTTTGGCATAAATTGCATACGTTGACCGTTGTATTTAATTTGAATGTACTCCGTAGCGAAGCGCGGGTTTTCAGCTAGTTATACCATATATGTAAGGGAACCTCGTTTAAATGCCACCATTCTCGCCTATTCCCAGACTAAAACAATAAAATGTGGAATTATTTATTAATTTATTTGATTTGTCTAAATGATGTTGATATTTTTTGCTGGGACATTTTTGTTCCAGATTGTCTTATGGCTCTTTATCGTCGTTTCTACAACTGGACCACGTTGTGACGACCAACTATTAATGTCAGACATTGGATCCGATACTCTTGACTTCCAGCAGACGCTGACCCAATTGAGCCATTTAGTTAATTACGGGAATCTCGCTTTTGGAGACCAGTCTTCACAACATCCATACTCTATTTCGAAAAGCAAAATTTATTCATGCTACGATTAGAGATACATTCATACATATGTATACTGGACACGACATTTGATCGAGAAGTGAGGTCTCATCTCTAGAAATATCTCTTGAGGAAGGTAACATCTCTAGAAATAGGGATTATAAGGGAGTTTGCGCAAGTGTTCGAGAAATATAGTCTCTCTATTTTTAGAATGTTTATGTTTTCTGTTTGATAAATTGCCATTGAAAATTAGCTGCCGTTTGTCTTGAGTCCATGTTGTGAATTCTGTAAAAATTTAAAATTCTTTCATAAGTAGCTCTTGTTTAGTCACGAGTTCTAATTACGTGATGTGTAAAATGTCACGACTCAGACGTAGACATTTCCCACATAATTCTGTACATATATACACACATATATATAATATATACACAATATATATAATATTATTATATATAATATAATATGCGTTTGTGAGACTGATTAACAAGGTGCGTAATCCTTTTAACTATAATTTACTATTAATTAAGTGACTAAACATGGATTTCCGGGAATGAGATTGAGCGCCCAACAATATTCACAAGGTTATATATTTTTGCTAGCTGAAAACCCGCACTTCGCTACGGAGTACATTCAACTTAAATACAATGGTCAATGTATGGAATTAATACCAAAATATATATATATATATATATATATATACATCATAAATACGACGATCAATGTATACAATTGATGCAAAAATATATATATATATATATATTTATAAAAAAAATAGTAAGGGATATTTTTATAGACAAAATAATGTAGAAGAAAATATTCAAATTAAATATAATAGACCATACTAAAGAATATAGTACAGTTAATATAGTGCAGTTTGAGGAACATAATTTCTTTTTCTGTATTTTAATAGTTTTTGGATAATGTCCAATCGTCTGCCGCATTAGCAAGAAAAAAAAATTTTTTTGTCTATTTAGTTGTTATGCACGTGACTATAAATTTATTTAAAGTGCCAGAAAAAGAAATCACGTGATCAGCATTTAATACATTAAATTCTAAAAATTAATCTTTAAAAATTCACCAAAAATCAGAAAATGGAGGTAAAGATTTGAAAAAGATTTCATTTTTAAGAAATTTTTATGATCTTTCTCCTCATATTAATTTTCTAACCCTAAAATTACCATTTTAAATGCAAACTTTAAAGAATGTTACAAAAACAGCTTAAAAATTTAATTTTAAAAAATCTAAGAAGAATTTTTCAAAAATCTTTCTTAGTGACCCCTACACTATAAGAAGAATCGCCATGCAAAATTTCAGCCGTTTAGGTCCAGCGGTTTGGTCTGTGCGTTGTGTGTCAGTGAGTCAGTGAGTCAGTCAGTTACGGAACTGTTTTATATATATACAGTGGCTCCCAAAATCGTTCGTACACTTACGATTTTCAATGAAATAGGGGTCTATCCATTGATTAAAATGAATATTTCAGAATGGGTATTTAATAATAAGATCTATAATCTATTCTTAACAAAACTACATGAAATATTTTTAAATCACAGTAAAACTTTATATTTAAGAAACCAATAATCCAAAAGTAAGAAAAACTTTATCTCACAAAAGTCACCGTACACTTGTAAAAAAATCTCTACATATTAGTAAATATTCTAATTTTTCTTTAAATTAATATTTAGTAGGATATTCTTTAGCATCCACAACAGCTTTTAAACGTCTGGGAATAGATTGTTTTAGTTCTTTTGTAATTTTTGCATCAATGTTCATCCATTCTTCCATCATAATAGTTTTTAGTTCGCTTTTCGTGTGAATGTCGTGTTTTCGTACTCGAACCTCCAGTTCTCTCCAAATATGTTGTACTGGGTTTAAATCTGGCGATTGAGGTGGTGTTTTCAAAACTTGTGGACAATTATACAGACACCAGATGCGAACGTTGAGAGCGGTGTGCTTAGGATCGTTATCTTGATAAAATACAAAGTTGTTTCCAATACCCAAATTTTGAGCTGATAATTTTAAATTGTCTATTAAACTATTTATAAAAACAGCATGATTCATTATGCCATCAATAAATACCAAATTTCCTAGTCCTGATGCTGAATGCACCCCCACACAAGGATACCTCCATCGGCATGCTTAACTGTTCCTACTAAGATCTTGGGAATAAGTTCCTCATTTTTTTCTTCTCCATACAATTATACGTCCATCAGCACCAAAAATGTTCATCGGCAAATAAGACGTTATTCCAATAGGTTTGGGGCTTATTTATCATTGATAGTGCGAAAGGAAGCCTAAACTTTCTGTTTTTCTCACTCACAAAAAATTTTCTGTGGGCAAAACGCCAAAGTAATCCAGCTGTTCTGAGAACTCGTCAAAAAATTTCAGGTGAAATTGAAGTAGAAAATGTTTCATTGAATTCTGCAGAAACTTTTACAGCACTCAAACGTGAATTTTTCACAAATTTTCTAATTGTAAATCTCTGATCACGTTCTGTTAACTTTGCCGGACGGCCTTTTCTTACCTTGTTTTCGATCCAATTTTCTTCTTTAAAGCGTTTTTTCACATACTGCAGAGTAGAATGGGATAAATTAAGTAATTTAGTAATATTCCGAACTGATTTACCACTACTATGATGAAAAATAATAAATTTTCGAATGCTGTTTGTTGTTTCTTTACGACTACGAGCCATTTTAAAATAATAAATAGAATATTACGGAGTAGGCAAGCAATAATTAAAGCCAAACGGTATTTTAACCTCTTCATTACCTCGGTCCACATTTGTGGACCTTCGCTTCTTAGCTTCTAAAAACATGTCATGAGAAAATTTGTAGTTCTAACCTCGCTGTTGCATACGTGGATGTTCACGTTTTCTGGCAATTCTAATAGATGGCTGCAGTTGTACGGCGTTTGGGTAGAATTTCACATTACAGAAGTGATTTTCCAAAAATGGCGTCATCTCAGCGTGCACGAAAACGTAAGTAATTTTCATTATTGTATAATTTAGTTATTCACAAAATAATTTTATTTCTTTAAACTTTTTAGTTCTATCATCTGTATGAAGCTTTTTATTTTATATTAACCTAATATTAAAAACTAATATAGTCAAGAATATGCAGGTACACGTGTGTGTACCTTCGTACATATGGCTAAATTGTGACTGTGATAGTGATCATGTGAAATCCCATTGTACTATGAGTATTAATTTTATATCTATTTAGTAATATTTTTATGGGTATTTCAGTTAAGTGTTTAATGTTTAGGTACATCTAATACCTGTCTTTCTGGATTTTTTTTCCATAATTTTGAAATTTTACCCCCAAAATTAGATAGTTTAAAAAAAATAATGTTAGCTAATTTTCAATATATTTAGATATTTTGCATGGTTTGCATGATTGAAATAGTTATGAAACTAAAATTTAATGTAATATTTGAATAATATTTATAATAGCATATAATTTTAAAAAAATTAATGTTAGCTACTTTTGTAATGTTATATAATTTTTAGGAATACTGACTCAAGAGGAAATTGAAAATATTTTGCAGCAGAGTGACTTATCAGACATATCTAGTGATAGTGATGATGGTTGGCCCATTTCTAAAGAAACAACTATCAATGCGTCTGATATAGATCTATCATCAGATAGCGATGATAGATCTACGGCAATAAGTGCCTAATAAACCTAATTGTCTTGGATTTAAAAATCTTGTTTTACCTGCAGTAGATGGCTTAGTTTTAGATTTTATTATCTACGATGGTAAAGGATGTGTTCCTGTCCAAGATATGAGTAATTTGGGTGTAGGTGATGGCACTGTTAAGCGTCTTTCTGAAGCTATTCCTCAAGATTCTACGCATATAATTTATACCGATAGGTATTTTACTGGAATTAAATGTGCAGAATATCTTCTTGAACATAATATTTTCTTGACTGGTACTGTGAGGAATAATAAAATTGGAATCGCTCAACAGAAATTGAGAAGTGATAAAGAAATCAAGAAAGGTGCGTGGGCTGAATTTGTTTGGGATGATGAAAAAGAGTGAATTGGAAGGACAATAAAAGTGTCACACTTTTATCAACATGTGTAGGAAGTGAACCAGACTCAAGCTGTCGTAGATGGTCTAAAGAGGAGAAGAAAAAAGTTAGTATACCTCAACCTGCCATAGTTTGTTCCTACAATACTTCTATGGGTGGTACAGATCTTTGTGATAGGTACTTAGCCTATTATCGATGCACAGTTAGAACAAAAAAATGGCCAATCAGTGTATTTACTCATTTTGTAGATCTAGCAATCTCCAATTGTTGGATTCATTATGTACGCTATCATAAAGCAAATAAATTGAAACATATGTCCCTTTTGAAATACAGAATGCATATTGCATTAGCACTTATAAAATATGAAGGAAACAAAAATGTTGTTGCACGTAGAGGAAGACGTAGGATTTCTTCCTCAAGCTCAGAAGAGGATGATATTCCAAGAAAACAACTCAAAATTATAAATCAACCCTTGAAAGCAATACGTCTTGATAATGTGGGACATTTTCCAAGATATATGGACGATAAGAACGCTTCAAAATGTCGTTTAGCAGGATACAAATCGAGAACAAGAGTTATGTGTATTAAATGCAACATATACTTGTGTATCCTAAAGAACAATTGCTTTGTGAATTACCACACACAATAAGACATTTTATTTGCTAATGTATAAATGTTTAAAAACACAAAAACCATTGTGTGCGTATTTTAGCAACACGAAATAAGCCATAAACTGTGCATTTTAATTTTTTGTCATAATGTAATATGTCAATAATAATTAGTTGTACTTTTTCGTTTGAAATATTAAAGCATTGCACTTAGATAAAAATTCAGATTTTTTTTAAAATTTGATTTTCTTTCTAAACAATTATTAAATACATTCATTATTATACTTAAATTAACTGTAATACAATAATATGTATATTTGTACCTCATTTAGATAATATTTATCATTTGAAATATTTAAGTATTTTTACTTTGTTAAAACCTGAGGTACACATAAGTGTACCTAAAATTATTGGCCCCCTAACAGTAAAATTTATGTTTTCTCTATTTTATTATGACTTATGAACGTAAAACAGAAATTTGGAACTGTTAAATATTTTTTTGCAATATTCTTTTATACTTCAGTAGTGAAGAGGTTAAATGCCACCACAATTCAAAAATAAATATAAAGTGCCAGACGATAATTTTAATTAGGAATTTATCCGAAAATATTTCAGTGTACGATGACTTTTGTGAGATAAAGTTTTTGTTACTTTTTGATTACTGGTTTCTCAAAAATAAAGTTTTACTATGTTTTCAAAATATTTCATGTAGTTTTGTTAAGAATAGATTATAGATCTTATTATTAAATACCCATTCTGAAATATTCATTTTAATTAATGGATAGACCCCTATTTTATTGAAATTCGTAAGTGTACGAACACTTTTAGGAGCCACTGTAGATTAGTACCAAAAATGCCTTAGAGATTATTAATTATATCTCCTATCAACCTTGAGTACTGTAATGGCCGTATGTCTTCTCTGTAATTTCGACCTGTTACCAAAAACACCAATACAGACGAAATGAATACGTTTTCTATCACTGAAACACTAATCTGCAGTGTAATCAAGAAATGAAGAAAACAGATATAGAACTGAAATTCAAAGGAATTCTTAAAGTGGCTCCAAAGCCTGAGTGACACCACTGGACTTTACGTTATTCCAAGAGGCACAGAATTATATTTTTTTCAGTCAATTGTTTTTCAGTGTGTACCACTAAACAGCAACTACGTAAAATCTCAAGGAGACTGTGGACCTTCAAACTAACATTTTTTGTTTTGAATCGATTTGTTTGAAATTTGAATATGTGATTAATACCATATATATGTAAAAGTGGTTAAAATTTAAAGATGAAATATTAATAATTTATGAATTATGAATTATTAATTATATCAAAAATTCGCCTAATTAAAAATGTTCCATGCGCATTTCTTTTGCATATAATATGGTAATTTTTATTTACAGGATACCTTATAGAACTATCAATGAAACCCATTGCTTATGTTAAGCATTCATTAAAAATATAAAGAGGAGAAAATAATAATAGTAAAAACACCCTTTTTAGTACGCAAAATACCTATAAATGATCTTTTCAAGTACAAAATTTTAAAATTCTGAGCTACGAAGCATAATTTTTTTTCATTAAGATTTATTTGATATAGTGTTAAGTATATAAAACCTAAATTTCGCAGCAATACGATAATTATAAATGCGCCTGGAGCAGTTTGAATATTCGTATGACATGAAAATTTTTATTTTGAGAAAACACATTTAAAGTTATTGCTATTAGTAACCATATAATATCTAAATTAAATACAAATGCTTATTACTAGGAAAGTAATCACAGAAATTTAAAAAAAAATTGCAGCACATTCCTACTGGTCCGTAGTTTCAAAATTCAATAAAATTAAAAAATCGAATTTTTGGACAATTTCACAATTTTGAAAGTCCACTGTCCCCTTAAACTTGTAAACTTTAAAACAAATATTATTACTCTTACAATGTGAGTGGGTGTATATATGTATGGACGAAATCCTTCGGTTATATACGATAATAGAAAAATTACAATTGTTGTATGAAAATAAATTAAACTATAATCCTTTCCAGGTATTTAATATTTATATATTTTTATCATCAATATCCCTTGAGCATATTTTAACATTCACGAATGTAAAAATAACCATTAACGAATGATATATCTCTATAACTTTATCTGACGATTCTTTAGAAAAAGCCTTTAAAAATTAATTCAAACAAACACATACTGTTTTACTTCTAAATCCTCTCCATTGGAGGATGATAGTATCATCAATTTAACAGTTGACGTAAACTCGTCGAATCTGAAATTGTGATATTTGTGAATATAGGAAGTAATAAAGAGCAGTCATGCTATTATCTTTCAAGTTTATGAGAACAATTTGTATGATTGTCTTGTGGTAAATTTGGGTTTTAGGACAAAAATTTTCCTGTCGTTCCTTATGTAACATTTAATTAATTACTGATTTGGATTTTTATGTTATTTCTTTTCTGACTGCAAAATATACCTGATCCTGATTTAAACATTCATTACAATACCTAAATTAAAGCAATATAAAATATATTGACGTACTTCACTTATCTCCCTTAGACAGTCACTAAATTTAACAAACATCCTCTAAAGTTGATGCTCCACTATTAAGGGAACACTTTATTTTTCCCATTTTTATTTTTTCTAAATCTCCATTTTAGCATTCATGGTAGTACATTGGCTGACGAAATGAACATTCTATTACATCTTTTTTTTAAAAAAAGAAGGATAAAAAGGAAAATCATTTGAACTAGATGTAAAGATAGTTTCATCACAAATCTTTTTTTTTTCAAACTCTTCTGAATATACCATTTCGTGTAATGCCACAAAAAAATAACATTTAAAGTTTTGGGTGAAAACCTCAGAAACTAATTTCAACTCTCACCGGGGAAAGAACTGAGAGTATTTTATCATAGTTAATTCAAAAATAAATCTATAAAGTCTCGCTATTAAAAATCCATTAAAGGATTTTATTTATGTGCAGCAGCCATCTTAAAATAAAAAGTATTAACTTATCAGCCCCATACCTACGATTCGTCCATTAGCCCTTGATCATCAATCAAAGCCACCCCTTTGATACGGTTATCAGGAAACAGCTCTTTATGACTTTAATTCCTTTTATCGGCAGCATATGACTGCTGTTTTTCTCATCATTTAAAGATTTACTATTACCCTAAGAAGTGCAGAAAGACTGTTAAGAATGTTTTGTTTACAATAGCGGACTTTTTTTTTTCTCAGTATGGGAAAAAATGCTCTTTATTATTTCTTAGATAGGAAAAATAACAGAATCTTTTAAGGATCAAATAAGTTTATTGAGATTATTTTAATAGAGGGGGCATTTTATATTTCACGGTAAGCATATTTATGAAACAGTTATTATTTTTTTTTCCTTTAAGGTTGGAAACTTTCATTTTTAAGCATTCTAAATCACATGTAAAACGGTGTTTCTGATTAATCTGAACTGCAGTAGAATCTCCCTTTAATGAACTGTCATTAATAAAGTTTCTATTTAATAAAATTTCGAACATATTAATGCTTAAAAAATTAAGTTTATCAAGTCTATAAATGCCTTAGTCTCTAAAGTGAACATTAGTATTTTAGTATATAACTTAGCTAAATTACATAAAATTTTAAAAAATATATTAAAACGCATGAGGTTAAGATTCAATGAACCGACATTAATCGAAAAACGTTTGTCTACTGTAAAACTTTAGCAAGTATAAAAACCTTTAATTATTATGACATGGTAATTATGCTTGTTTGCTTCCAAGCGTAATTACTGGTTGAAATAGTACGTCATTAATCCCCCATAATGAAATATAGATCTTGAAAGGAAATGCCAAATACCATACTTAAGATCGATTAAACGCATGAAAAGAGCGTATGCACCGTATCCGTATTAGATCCCACACTCAAAGCTTTAAAATCATAGGAACCACAGCATTATTGTCAAACAAGTATGTATAATGCTGACGTACATTTTGATAATCTAAAACAGGGGTTCTCAATCTTTTTCAACCCACGTACCCCTTTTTGTGTATCATTAACTATGCGTACCCGCAACAAAAACACTTTAGTTTTGTTAAAATGAGTTATATTAGTTAAAGTTTAACTGTACACGCACAAAAAAGCCATTTATCCATCATCGTCTATATATATAAAACAGTTCCGTAACTGACTCACTGACTGACATACAACGCACAGACCAAACCGCTGGACCTAAAGGGCTGAAAATTTGCATTGCGATTCTTCTTATAGTGTAAGATATCTTCTTATAGTGTGCGATTCTTCTAATAGTGTCTTATAGTCTAAGGTGCACTAAGAGAGATTTTTGAAAAATTCTTCTTAGATTTTTTAAAATTGAATTTTTAAGCTGTTTTAGTAACTTTTTTTAAGTTTGCATTTAAAATAATAATTTGAGGGATATAAAATTTATATCACATGAAAGATCATAAAAATTCCTTTAAAAGGAAATCTTTATCGAATCTCTACCTCCATTTTCTGATTTTTGGTGAATTTTTAAAGATTAATTTTTAGAATTGAATTTATTAAATGCTGATCACGTGATTTCTTTTTCTGGTACTTTAAATAAATTTATCGTCACGTGCATAACAACTAAATAGACAAAAAAAATATTTTTTCTCTTGCTAATGCGGCAGACGATTGGACATTATTTTGTCTATAAAATATCCCTTACGATTTTTTTATAAATATATATATTTTTTTCTACATCAATTGTATATATTGATCGTCGTATTTATTATAAATAAATATATATATATATATATATTTTGGCCTTAATTGCATACATTGACCGTTGTATTTAATTTGAATGTACTCCGTAGCGAAGTGCGGGTTTTCAGCTAGTAAATTAATGAATATAAACATTTATCGTTAAATATATAAACACTTTTCCAAGTATACGACCTTTAACTATTACTACTGTAATATATCCACGCACAAAGTAAGATTGTAAACTGAAAAGTTATTGAAACTGAGAAGTTAACAATGACTAAACAGACACAGACAGAATGGCGAAAGAGGGAAATGAATACACGTTGGCCGAAAGCGCGGTGGAGATGACTCGACGTTGCGGCAGTGTGCAGGTAGCCAGCGCTGCTCTCCCTGTCTGTGACTCTGTCTTGCATACTTGCACACTACTGTTCCAATTTACTCCAGCCACAAATACAATAGTAACGAACGACATGTTTGCTTGCTGCTTTACTGATAGTTTTCAGTTTTAAATCATTACTCAAACTTTTGTCATAATTAAATTCTAGCATGTATCAATATAATTTTGTATACTTCTTGATAGTCAACCGCGTACCCCTTACAGATTTTCGCGTACCCCCACAGGGTAATCGTACCACCGGTTGAGAACCATTGATCTAAAAGATATGACGTGCAAGCCTGTGCTACTGAACATTATTAGGAAATAATTAAGTTATGTTACTATGTGAATATAATGTACTTAAGAATTTATTTCATCTCAATGAAATGGAAGAAATAAAGCCATCATTGTTTAAAGAAATAAATAATTAAATAAGAAGCTATATCCGTTTTCTAATTTGCATTTAAGTTGCGAATAAAAATTTATTTTCATTTATTCCAAACTACAATTTTGCTTTGAAAATTACCAGGTTGCTAATTTCCCCCGAGAATTATCATAAATTATTTTTGCATTTGCTTATCTAATAATATTATACGATCTAGCTATCCATTCTAAATTTTGACTTAAGAGGAATTTTAGCGTTCTCATATTATTCCATGTTATTAAGTCTCTTGATAATTTAGGCAGTTTAAATAGGAGTCCTTAGTAATGCATAAAACAGTCATAACAAAATGACCTCAAGAAGTTAATAAGCTTTAGTATCAATTAGCCTCCTGGAGGATAAGATAATACTTCTTAAATCTCGCACTCTGAGTGTTGTTTATGGAGTAACATAGTATACAGAACGAAGGGTTTGATAAGAACAACCCATTAAATCCTCTCCCATTTTGTGACGCAGTCGTCAAACCCCACTAGGCCCTCAAATCATTACTAAGAATCTGTGTTGCGCAATCATGCTCTAAGACGATTAGGATGAGGTGTTATCTGGGATACAAGCTCCTTCCAATCTGTTCTCAAATTGTAGTTGATCCGACTGTCACTGCACTGAGTCACAGCAACTATTATCAGTCAGCTCTTCGCGGGATATACAATTATCCTTTGGTTGCATCCTAAGCGTGTAACGTAAGTAAATTTTGTATAGGTGAGAGGATTTTGTACGTACACAAATTTAAGTGTGTGGGATGCTTTGTATCGACTCGACATATTAATCTATTTTGAAAATAGATATTTAAAATATGGTCTTGATGTGTAACTATCTCTAAACGGCAGTTTCTATATATACAAAACAGTTCCGTGACTGACTGACTGGCAGATAACGCACACACCAAACAGCTGGACCTAAAGGGCTGAAATTTTGCATGGTGATTCTTCTTACAGTGTAGGGATGTACTTAGAAAGATTTTTGAAAAGTTCTTCTTAGATCGATTAAAATTAAATTTTTAATCTGTTTTTGTAACTTTTTTAAAAATTTTTCATTTAAAATAATTATTTGAGAGATATCAAATTTATATCACGAGAAAAATCATAAAAATTCCTTTAAAAATGAAATCTTTTTTGAATCTTTACCTCCTTTTTCTGATTTTTGGTGAATTTTTATGTATCAATTTTTAGAATTTAATTTATTAAATGCTGATCCCGCGATTTCTTTTTTTTTTTTGTGATACTTCAAATTAATTTTGCGTCACGTCCATAACAATGAAATAAATTGACAAAAAGTATTAAAATACATTAAAAGATAAAATTTAAACACTAGACTAATTGAGATAGAAGTTTTTTAAGAATTTAATTCAGATTAGTATATTTTATGGATATCAAATTAAACCTCTTTATAAAACTGTAATTTCCCCTCAAAGTATGCTTCGCCATGACGATAAATAAGTCTCAAGGCCAAAGTTTAAAATATGTTGGCGTAGATGTAAGAGAAAATTGTTTCTCCAGCGGTCGGTTTTAAGTAGTTTGCTCACGCTCAAGTTCGCGGATCAGCCTGGTAATATTAGTTTCGCCCAGTGAAGAAACAAAAAAAATGTCTTTATAAGGAAATCCTCTAAAGAGCAATTTCATTATTTTTTCATTGTAATTATCCTAAAAGGCACTCTGTAGCGAAGCAGTTGTTCAGCTAGTTAGGTATAGAATGAATGTAGTGAAACATTGTAAAATGCATCAAGTTAAGACACTGACCACACTTTTTTTATTTAAAAAAGTTACAACTTAAACGAAATTGCGAGTAATTAATTCTCTGTGACTTTTCCATTCCTGTAAACAAATAGGATAAACAAATTTACTCGAGATTTTAGAAATCCATTTAATATTTTTACTGATTTCCGCCCGTTTAATAAAAGATATTGCCATTTCTTTAAAATATTCTTCAAGGTAACATATCGAAGGAAACAATACTCGTGTATCTGAGGTTTTATTCGAGTTCGAAACTAATAGAAATAAGATGACTGATTCAGCTAAAAAGCAGACTAGGTTGGAGGGACAATTTCGTTATGTAGAAAAAACGCATATTTTTACCTTGCAAAAATGATGAAGCTCCAAACCGATTACGGGTAGAACTAGCTCGTTAAAATCTAATTATAAGCTAATGACGAGAGTCAAACGTGTTCCTCACAGCTTTAAGAGTAATTGAATAACAAGGCTTTGTCGTCAAATGTATTATGTTGGAACGTGGTTCATTATTAATGAAAAATAAGGAGAATAAACTAGATATTGATATGGCTGATATTAATTACTCTCTGATGCCACATGAGTAATTTTCACACTTATAGGAGTTAGAATTATATTCTAGTAATCAGCTTTCGATATTCCTAAAATATGTAACAGATTTATTAAATTTAAAGCAGAGAATCATATTAAGTCCTTTAAAATGTAATTTTTATGAAAGATCATTTATATTAATATTCACACAGGTACACAAATGTATTGAAAATATTTTTTGATAACTAAAATTCAGATAATAACAGGGAAAGTTAGTTTCGAGAAAACTTAAATTATTTTAATCAAGTTTGAAAAGAATTTAATAAGTAAAAGAAAATTTTGTGTTACTTACACACACACATCGCACACCCCACCCACGCATCCACATATTGTATATGAAGGGTTAACAGGGAGACCAATTATATGCAAAGAAAAAGGGAAAAAAGTTTTTATACAAACTGATCAATTTGTGTAAATACAGGAAGTGAGCTTAAGTACTAATAGTTGATGCAAGTTAAAAAGGGAAATTAAGATGGGTTCTTTAATATATAAAACATAACACCCACATATATATGTATTGCTGTTCTGCTTGGGTAGCACTTAGTATATTTAGTGATTCAATACTAACTTAGATTTTGCTTAAGCTATCATCCGTTTTTCGTAACCAATTTCTGGAAATTATTCAAAACAGTGATAAGTAAATATGATATTTTTTGAGTAACATACATCATCGAAACGACTGTATGCGGTTCTAGCTATTTATAAGTTTATATGCTTTTCATGCTCTGATGTTTCATTTAACTTTGAGCATTTATTTTGACATTCTTGGAAGTTAGTTTAGTCGTCATAACTTAACATCTCTTTTATTCTTAATATGCGCAAAGTGATTAAGCGTATTAACGTCCTATGCTAATATTTACTTTATTTGTAATGTATTTTATATGATTCAAACGTACGTATCAGAGCGGGAGACAATTGTTTATGATTAGATCGAAAATTTTCACTTTAAAGTTGATATACTTCGTTTAATTTTGTTTCCACATTTCGGAAAGGGCAAGTATCATTTTTTTGTACTCCCAGTGTATGAGTTTAAAACAGTACGTTCCAAACAGATTTGCTTCTGAAAGACATATTGTGGTTTTACGCGTTCTCCATCGGATATCATGTTATTGAAGATAATTTCCTGAGAAAGTCACTAAAGAAATATTAATTTTACAACCTACGTATATTTATACTAAGTGATGTATCTCTACAAAGATTTAATATAATTAAAAACGTGTTTATGGCTGATCTATTTTAAAATTGTGATACCTCGAGAGTGTTTAATTTATATTATTTTGTGGGCTAGATAAGCTGTTATACAACTTTTTAATAATTTTTACATTTGAAATTTGAAGATCACAGTGAACATGAGGATATATTTTCTTATAGTTTACCTAATTGGAGTCAGTTTTACATTTAAGGCCCTCTAAGTATGTAACTTAAATATGTACTTTTAGAAGTGAACGTAGTTTCACTAAATGTATCTCTCAAATGATATAACCAGGAAGTTTTTAAATATATAACAGATAAAAAAAAATAAATACTCGTATGATATTGGAAATACGATTATTGGATAAATACGGAAGTTCCAGTCTCAAGAGCTAAAGAGAAAAAATATATATAACTCGTTGAGACATTACACTTAACAAAAAGGCATTAATAAAAATTTACCAATAAATTCCAGCCTTTAGATTATTTCTCAACTCTATTTATTTTATTGATTTATATTTTACCTCAAATAAAACACTTGCCCTATAACTTGTCTCAATGATAATTTATCTTTGGTCCCAACAGATCATTTTTCTTCTGGAAGCATTCAAAGGATTGTTTTTCTTTTATTTGCTTTCAGTTCTTATTTGGTGTGTTTTCAAATGGAAGCTTTTACGAAAACTATTTCATTGATCTTTTTGAGCGTCGCTGCATAAATCATTTTTGAAATTAAATAAAATTGCTGTTCGATATATTCTAGGTTAGGTACTGAGGAGCTATTCTGACACTCGTAGTTTTTCTTATTTGACAAAATAGCATTATAAAAAAATATGAAAAATCTGAAAAATATCCCTAAGCGTGAAGAAGATTTTTATATTTTGTGGGTAATTTTATTTAGTAAATGACCAAAAGTGAAAAAGGATAAACTCTACTTAATATGCATATCAAAAATTTTGTGAGAGTATTTTATAACTTATGGGTGAAAACAATGAACACTTAATATCCTTTTAAGGTCCAAACACTTTATCTAAGCTAATGTTAATGTTTTTCGCTTTTTAATTTTGCTGAGAAGCAAAGTATTATGATTTGAAACTTTTGTGTGTTTCAAGGACTTGCGGAAAGCATGCCCCGAAGGATTGAGGCTGTAATTGTCTCTCGTGGAGGATATATATATATATATATATATATATATATATATATATATATATATATATATATATATATATATATATATATATATTAATTTCATTAGAATTGTTATACTATAGTTCTATCTGTGTATAGAAGGGATACGGTAGTAACGTACGCCAATACACTTATTAGAGAGTACACCAGGTGTAAAAGTGTGAGAATCACGGATCTAAAGCGTCCGTTGAAACCGTACATATTTTCTCCTTCAACAGCATGGGATCAATTACTTGTACCTTTGACTTCCGGTGATGCACTGAATAAACTGTTTCTGTCATTTTATTGTATCACTTGTAGATTATGAAATTTCTTTGTCAAAGATTTGCCCCTTCAACACACAACTGCTTACTTTGAACCATCGGAAGTTACCATTCTCATGCGCTTTGATGTACTATGATGTCATGTAGTGTTTGAATGTCGTCTATAAGGCATTAAAAGCTTCTCAGCAAAATTAAAAAGCGAAAAACATTAACATTAGCTTAGATAAAGTGTTTGGACCTTAAAAGGATATTAAGTGTTCATTGTTTTCACCCATAAGTTATAAAATACTCTCACAAATTTTTTGATATGCATATTAAGCAGAGTTTATCCTTTTTCACTTTTGGTGATTTACTAAATAAAATTACCCACAAAATATAAAAATCTTCTTTACGCTTAGGGATATTTTTCAGATTTTTCATATTTTAATTTGTCTCTGCATTATCACTTTCAATCAGATTTGGCTGGACTTCCAAGTAGTTCTCTGTTTTCTTCACTTTGGTTTCAAACAACCTGTATACACCAATGTCATTGTAACATTTAAGTTCTAAAGCACTATTTTTTTAAAGGAAAGTATACTAAATATTTATCACTTCAATCCTGTACCCTACGGTAAGTCTAATACGAGCCGTATTTCACCCGTGGCAGCCTTTGATGCTATTTTTGGACGCATTTATGTAATTCAGTGGAATAGGCCTTTAAGATCTGTAAATAACACTTTTAAAAAGACTAGCTATCGGGGTTATAACATTACTCCCTACAAGATGTCACGCATGGAATTTCTTATAACAGATTTAATGAAATAGGAAAATCTCATAAATATATGCTAGATTTGGAGAAAATATTTAAAAGAATCAACAATCAGCCAGGATAACTCATAGAGAAAATGCAGAAACAGTCTTGCAACTTTTCTTCGTCCAGAAATACGAGTATCCATTTATCCTTGAAGCTCTACAAAGATTTGACTTCTTAACTACAAAATACATCTTTCATAGCGACAAAAGTGTTATCAAAGCTAAAGTCGTTCTTTATGCTTTCGGGCCTATTTAAACGTGTTCTCACTGAAAAGTATGTAATCAGTAAACTCGAAAATAAGAATTAAAGAAGTTTTGTGACGTTACTTTCTATATAGAAAACCGCCATTCTTTTCATCGTTTGATTTGCTCAACATCCATTTTATATTTACTTAATTCAATGATGTCCGGTCAATTGCACATAGTACGGGGCTTTTAAAACACATGGAAAATTACTACGCTAAACTTTATAAGTTTCAGTGTACTGAAGTATAAATAAGATCTTATACAAATCTGTATAATACAATGATATAAGACAAAATAACATTTCCTACTCCACAATTCATACTTTCTCAAAATGTTTCGACAGAGAAAACTCTGTATTTACGTTTTTCAAAGCTGAAAAGAAAATACGTTCTACTGTCTGCTGCCATATTTCATTCTGTTCTTCCCGCTGTCACGCGCCGTTGAAGAAATATAGTAGCCACTGACTCTCTAAACATGCATTCACGCCATCTTCTCGGTGTTTTTCACGATGTCAGATCTCATGTGTCTGCTCACGCTAATTTATGGGAATTAAATATTTTACGAATATTAGAATTACATATTTGCCACTCGCAATAATAGAAACTCCCTTGTAATGTAATTCTAAAACTAAACAAGGGACTTTATTTAAATATTTGTCTCAGAATTCGTGCAGACACATTAACGTTTTTATCTCTTTGCATACCTGTGAATCAGGGAGTGGTTTAAACCAGTGGTGTGTGTAGAAGTGAAAATGGTATAATTCCCCACGGTGTGTGGACAATAAAGAATGTATTATAAAGGATGCAGAGGCAGGGATAAATACAGGATTGTAAACCAATAAAAAATAGAAGAATAGCTGTCGGTGTGGCCAGTGATAGAGATCTGAAGTCTAAATTTTACAAGATGGATGGTCGTTATTTTATGGCCCACAGTAAAAACGTCAGATGAGAAGGATCAAAGTTGTTTTGCAAAATAAAAGTATGTTGGGGGAGGTACTACATAGACTATGGACAGAGGCGGTATAATAAAGAACCAATTAGGGGTAGGAACCACTGAAAGAAAAACAGCCCACTGCCCAATGAAAGTGAGGGGCGTGCCAGAATGGCCCCCCTGTAAACGGACAACAGCTCCGCTAAGGACGGAAATAATCGGAAAAGAAGGAGACGGATTTTAGATTGGGTTCCTGAGAGTTAGATGTCGGAGACTCTCGTCTGCCCCATAGCCTTGGAGAAGTGCGAATATCCCGCCAAGGTGTTCCTACACTGGAGATGATACTGGGTCCCGGTCGCCGATGCTACGATCATCGCTGCATACATCCGTTATAGTAAGTGCCTCCCCGATAGACTCTAAAAATCATATTTGACTCTATAGTTTGCCTCTGCTTCTGGGTACCTTATGTCAAAATGGTTAATATGAAACGGATTGTTATACGAATAGCTCCGACAAGTTAATTGAAATTTGGGTTATCAAATAAATGTATGTTTAAGGTTAATGCGTTGTATTCCTTGCTTTTTCCAACCCATGCATGCATCCATTGCTTCTAGGTAATTAACTCCTACAGTGTGCAAATTTATTCGACCATGAAACACTTTCTTAAAATAAAAATCACTCGAATCCGATGAACGTTTTTCGATCTAACATTTTTTTTTAAACTAGGACAATGTTAACAAAGATAAGAAAAAGAGGAAAGAAACAAGCAAATTTTTACAAACTATTTTTACCATATTTTTATTAACTCGCTTTCTTGTTTGTTTGTGTGTTTGTCCCGTACAAATCTTGCAATCGATTTTTAACTAACTTCCCGACTAACTAGGCATTTCAAACTTTTAGAATAGATCAGAACACGATGTCAATGCATTATTTTAATACTTTTAGCCATCTTTAAGCAGAATTAAATTCATTTTCAGTTATTTTCAGTTAATTTTGTTTTGTAGACCGGTGCAGCCATCTATTGGCAGTGACGGGAACCAAAAGTTAAACGCAAGTTAACTTCCAATTCACTTCATTTTCTTTCAAGTTGATGGGATAATTCAGCAAAAAATTTTTTAAAATTATTTATTATTTCATAGAATTGTCAAGTTTATATGATTCAACAGAAGATTTAAATACATGGTATATAAAAATTTATTTTTATCTTGTAATGATTAAAATTGATGCTCGTGTTTGATTCAATCTCATGATCGTCTTAAGATCATATGGTGAAAGGTTTTTTTTTTTTTTTTTCAAACTGTGTTTTTCGAAATACATGTATCAATGATGGCTCCCGCATAATATAGGGTTGTTTACCATGTTAGGAATTTTATCCATCTGTAATTTTGTAAAATACCTAGACTTCTGTAGTATACGGCGATTTTCTGGATATTTAAGATTTACCAGCAATGTAGATAAAGTTACAAATATAATATTGTGTGGCACATCTTATGCTGGATGCCTAAAATAAGGCCTACGTTCATCAATATTCCTATACTTCATGTAACGGAACACTGCTGGACGGAACAATAGCTGATAAGACCAACATAAATTTGAACACAACAAGATCTCATCTTTTGCTGCAGATTTGCAGAAGGCATAGAAAACAATTTCAGTCGCGACATACCAGAAATCGATTGATTTTATGCCTCGAAGAATTGCCGCTGTTACACAAGCATAAATTGGATCGAGTTATCCTTATCCACGATGAATATATTTTCACAGATGCTTTGTGATGTTCGAATGTTTATTATAATATTACGTACATAGGTTGACGAATTATTTTTATAAAATAATACAATTATTTTCATAAAATGACGCAGTTATTTTATAAAATAATACAGCAATTATTTTACTAAAAAAGTTAAACGTGTCAAAATTTTTGTGAATTTTAAAGATATTTGTGAATTTTTCCCCCTAGTCTCTCACATGCTAAAATAAAATTCCACTGTTAAACTGCATCGCTGGTCAGATGCATCCTCTCGAACACCAAAAAATTCTGCATCAACTAAGAAGAAACTTTTTTCCAACATTTTAATATCGTTGAAAACGTCATCTTGTATATCTCAAAGCGAGTTACACCCTCCCAAATAATAGATAAGGTTTTCAATTTCATATTTTTTTTTATTTCATTAAACTATTTTTTTCCGTTTTTCATTCTATCAATTAATTTTGATAAAATTCTAATTAAGGCGTATTTAATCAAGTTTTTTAATATCTCATTAATTTCAAGGAGAGGAGAAAATAATTTTACTCTGAATACGTGATTAGACAGTAACACGAAAACTTACATTCAACGTGCCTTATGTTACTAAATTAATTACTGACTGATATCATGAGAGATCCGTTTTTCATTTTCATACATCCGAATAAATAACTTAATTGATATAAATATTTCAATACGTTGGTGTTTGTTCCCAGCTTCTCATTGAATGTAATGTGATAAATTTGTCTGAAAAATTTTAAATGAATGTGCTTTTAATTACGATATAAGAATTTATTAATTTTTTTTGCGCTTTTAATTATATTTATTACATAAATAAACTAATTTAACTCAAATTATCTTGAGCACCTTTTATATGAAGTTGCCTGCATGTGTTCAGATAGGTGTTTACTGGAACAGAAACCTAACCCAGTTTTTAAAACCAGGCAAATTGGTAGAAATTTTGCATTATTCAGTTTCAGTCAAGGTTTCTCATTAATGTATTGTGGCGTCACGACAAGTAGTAAGGCTATTCTCTCTGAGGCATTTTGAAAAAATTTCACAACTATTGATCCATACCAAGAAAAACAGAGTTCTAATTAAAAGCGAAAGCCAAATTTTTAAAACAAAAACATAACAAGTAGATTTATTTACAAAAAGAATTAAACATTAAACACTTCCGACATAATCACTTAATTTACGTGCAGATTCACAAATACACGCTCCAGGGCCCATTATCGGCCCAACAACACAGCAGCCTAGCAAAAACACGTCTATCCCACTCGGATTTTATACAGCGTCTCTCTCTCCAATGTCTGGATTTTCAAAGGGGTAGAGGGGCCGGCAGATTATGGGCTGACAGCTTTAGTGGCTGCATCTGTGAGGAAAACGGTTTTTAATCCCCCCACGTGTTCCGAAATTGGTGGAACCGAACAACACATTCCTTAAAAAACACGCAGCTGTGTTTAAAGCGCTTGTGAGGTCTCGGGAAAAAATAAGACCCTATTCCCAGTACGCTACAGTATTAATCATACACCGGGCGAGCCAAAAGTTCGTAAAAACTTTAAAAATTCATAAAAAAGGAAGAAATTATGATAAAGGACTGCAGTTTGAAAGAGAGGGCTCACAAGGAAGTCGGATTTTTTAGCAGCAAAATAAAAATTTTATAAAGGCACTGGTAGAGTCACTGGTCCACTGGTGTCACTGGTCTTTGCGAGCAGCTACTCCCCGTGAACGATTCCGCCGCCATATTATTCTTAACGGTTTACACAGCAGTAATGCGGCCCTTCGCCAATGAGGCTGTTCCACTTCAAGGCCGATCCTCCAAATTGTCGTATATGACGGTCTTTTATTGCAAGATTGATTTGCACAATTCTGCTGAATCTCTCACATGTCAGCGGCATCTACTGGTAACTTTTTTTAACTTTTATTAACTTTTTTAAAACTTTTAAAACTTTTTTGGCTGCTAATGAACTCTGACTTTTTTGTGAGCCCTTTCTTGCAAACCAGACTTCTTTATCATAATTTCTTCGCTTTTTTATGAATTTTTAAAGTTTTTACGAGGTTATGGCTCACAATATAGGCTAGTTGTCCCAAATATCACCTACTCTAACATTTTTTGTCATTTTATCCATTTTTTTAGTTTCTGATTAGGTTGGAAACTCAAAGACCATCACTAAGAACTATTTCATTTGGTATCCTGAGATCAACGAGCTCCAACACCAGTGCCATTTTAAGTTATGTAGCTGAATGGGAAAAACTGAAATTTCCAGTGAATCCCAGAGCGGTTCCTAATATCGCCTACCTCTGTAAATATTACCGCCTACCAGGCGAAATTACGAGAACCTGTTAAAAGGCGTTGCTAGCAAAATAATAACACCTCTGTATTCTCTGTTTAATGCACTTTCAAATGGTATAAACAAAATTAGAATTTTGATGCACCTACCTGGTCATTCACTGGATTCTTTGGAGCCAAAATTTACGAAGACAACAACCAAACCAACTTCAGATACCATATAGTTTCTGTTGTCACTGGTAAGATCTTTGTTGCTAGTGCCGCTGTTAGTGCTATCCCAGAACTAAGAAGTTACTGCATTTTCTCATACATAGCATGAATCGTACTTTGGAAACCCGAGTAGGCGATATTAGGCACAGGGGCAATATTTGGGACACACAACCTATATATACTAATCAAATATATTATTAAATCCTATACCTCTGCTTTTGTTGCAGGAAACGTGTTACATACTATATATCAAAATGCAGTGGCTTATTAACCCCTTCCGTACCAGCATATGTATGTGAAGATTACATGCAGAAGAAGTTTTTCGGGCATTTAGATTTAAAATATCAAGTAGTAGTTTTCAGATAAATGAGATGCTTTTATTCATATTAATAAGAAGAGATATAGGTATCGATATTTAAATCGATATATATATATATATATATATATATATATATATATCTATATATATATATATATATCAATATATATATATCAATATCTAAATCGATACATATAGAAATATAACGATATATGCATCGATTTATGTACAAACTAGCTGAAAACCCACACTTCGCTACGGAGTACATTCAAATTAAATACAACGGTCAATGTATGCGCCAAAAAAATAAATATATAAATTTATAATAAATATGGTTATCAATATATACAATTGATGTAGAAAAAAATATATATATTTATAAAAAAATCATAAGGGATATTTTTATAGGCAAAATAATGTCTAATCGTCTGCCTCATTAGCAAGAAAAAAAATATTTTTTTGTCTATTTATTTGTTATGCACGTGACGATAAATTTATTTAAAGTACCAGAAAAAGAAATCACGTGATCAGCATTTAATAAATTAAACTCTAAAAATTAATCTTTAAAAATTCACCAAACATAAAAAAATCGAGGTAAATATTCGAAAAAGATATAATTTTAAAGGAATTTTTATGATCTTTCTCGTGATATAAATTTTATAACCCTCAAATTATTATTTTAAATGAAAACTTTAAAAAAGTTACAAAAACAGCTTAAAAATTTAATTTAAAAAAATCTAAGAATTTTTCAAAAATCTTTCTTAGTGCACCCCTACACCATAAGAAAAATCTCCATGCAAAATGTCAGCCCTTTAGGTCCAGCGGTTTGGTCTGTACGTTGTATGTCGGTGAGTCAGTTACGGAACTGTTTTATATATATAGATTACATAAAAAAGTTTACAGTTTAGTTACCTTTATATATAAATATCGAAATCGATACATATAGAAATATAACGATATCTAAATCGATTCACATAGAAATATAACGATATCTAAATCGATTCACATAGAAATATAACGATATATAAATCGATACATATAGAAATATAACGATATCTACATCGATTTATGTAAAAATTGCATAAAAAAGTTAATTTACAGTTCTGTCACAAGTGGATCCATACGTGTATCCACTGGTACAGAAGGGGATAACTCATTATCTGAATGCAATTAAACATCGATTGCATATTTATAGCAGTTACACGTGTATGTCATCATTAAAAACCCCTCTATTTGAAATTAATAGCATCAGTTTACTCGCTGCAATGTTATACTCTACCAAATTTAGTTCCGGTTTTCTGAACTTATACGTCTTTCGGAAAAAGCGGTTATTTTATCGATTGCGCGAAAGTGTAGTGCTTTACCCATGGGTATATAAGGTCATCCCCCTACAAATCCCCTTCAACAGTCTCCATCCAGACGAGAGCAATCTGCGTCGGAGTGATGTCAAGCGAATAAAGGATGCGCTCGCTGGGCTCCCCTTCAGAAAAATACTGACAGTAAAATTTCCGACAGCATAAAATTGTAATTGCGAGGTCAACTGTAGTACCGCCTTATGTGACTTTGAGGCTCACAAAAGGCGGTGCATCATACTTTTTACATGATGTACGTATTTTTTACAGCATTTATTTATTAGCTCTGATCAAATTTTAAATAGTTCGCTTAAGGGGACAAGGAACCTTCAAAGTCGAATTTTTTAATTTTCAATTTTTAAGTCTATATATAAAATGAGAATAATCAATTATCTTTCTTACTACATTGAAAACTCCTTGAATTCAAAATAAGGAATTTTTCGCAGAACAATTACTGATTTTCAAATTTTTTTCAAGAATTTTAATGTTTTTCAAAATGCTCTATGCGCATTCTATATTAATTAAAGACTTTAATTTTTTTATTATAGGTTTACCATGTGTATATAAATATAAATGGGCATTTAATTTATTTTTGTAGGAATCTAAAGTCTTCAATAGTTTTTTCTATTCTTTTTCTATTCTTTTTTCTATTCTTTTCTTTATTTTTTATGTTATTACTTTATTTTATGGTCTATAAATTTGAAAAGTATTTGTGATTTCAAAGGATTATGCACAATTTTGTGCCAAACACTTCAATTAACAATTCAAAGAAATATGGAAGATATCAGGAGAAAATGAACACGCATGGAGCCTTTTGAAAAATTCTAGCATTTTTGAAGAATTTTTTGATAAACAGGTATAATACCTCAACAAAATACTTATTTGTGAATTCTAAGTATCTTCAATGTAGTAGAAAGGAATATTAATTATACTCATGTGGTATATAGAGTAAAATATTGAAAATTAAAGAAAAACGAGATTGAAGGTCCCTTGTTCCCTTAACGAGTCAAATATATACATAATCCTTTAAAAGAAAATTACATAAAAAAATTCAAAAATATTCTGCTGTATTAGTAGTGGATTATAAAAATATTTAAAATATAATTTAGTATTACAAGCATAAATCGAATGACGTTCAGAATGGCTCTGTGCTTACACATTACTCACCTGGTTGAATGCAAAAAATTAAAGGTGCTACAGGCTTATAAATTTTAATACAAGAAATATAGTACAACCAATAGTAAAACCAATATAAATTTGCAACCAATATAGTTGTACATTACTTTTCACGTGACGCTGCACCTTGTCAAATTGGAGGTGACATGATTAAACATGCAAAAGTTAGCTGAATGCTAAATAAAAGTGTATATGCTTTTACACTTGCAAACGTGTAGTGATATTTAAGTCATTATTTTACGCTTGTTTCAATATTTTACATATTAAATAACGAGGAAAGAAAAATATATAGGGACAACAATACTAATAGCGAAATTTATTATAAGGGAAAATACGGGATAGTGTTCCTTTATCGTCTGATAATCTCGACAGTGAAACTAGCATTACATTTCATCCAGTAAAAAAAATTACTACCTCTAGAAAATTCAAGTAAAGAATAGACATAATGCAGTAAAAAGAGAAAATATTGGTGATTTGGGCTACGATTGAATTAAAACCAAAAGTGATGTCGATGGAAATTCATCTATTATTGATCCATATAGAAATATATGGTGCTAGATTTTTGGAACTCATTACAATCTTAGAAAAACACCTTTTACTTTAACAATAATTCAAAATTGGTCTAGTGGTAAGAAATAAACGCTAAATATATTTCTTACCACAAGGTAAGGATATCGCTAAATTTCAGGATGGGTTAAGGATTGTGTCCATACCTATGTTTCACGCTAATTCGGGGTTTGGTAAGGCTAACATAACTGTTAAACTGTTAAAGGGGGGGGGGAGATTCTACACCCTTAATTTGAAGAAAAGCGATGAAAATAGGGACATTATTTTTTGATTTTGGGCTAATATTAAATTTGACTTCTCCATAAAAATACGAAATAATCCGCTAATTAAAATAAAATAAAATTCTTATCGTTTTTGAAATTTTTGTATACGTTCAAATATTTCAAGAGAATTTTCTCAGTTTCTTATATGTTTGGAGTTGGGGGTGAATAATCTCACCATTTCTAAACATGTTAAAACTTTAATATATATTGGAAGGATGTATTGATATATTTGCAAAATGAGTAAGGCCTGTTAAAAATCAGCAATGAAATCAAAATATTTTAATAATAATTCAATGAGAAATTATTTTTTTAAATGATTATTGTATATAAATAAGCAAGGTATATTTTTCTCAAAATCTGTAAATTTATGCAAACATTGGTCCCTAAATTAGACCTAATACTTCAGTGATAAATATTGGAAAAGAAAATAAAGTAAAAGAAATTATTTGAAGCCCTCAAATTATTTTAAAAATTTTCTTAGAAAAATTAGTTGAATATTATTATTTTAAGGTTAAAAAAAACATTGAAAAGGTTAGAGTTCAAGATTTTATTTTTCAAAAGATAGTGTCCCCCTTACAGTGTTTAAGAAGACACACTTTGCTAATACTGCTTCTCCTAATATTAATATTAATATATATATATATATATATATATATATATATACATATATGTATGTATGTATGTATGTATGTGTTTGTGTATGTGTGTGGTTACAGAAACATGCATATGTATATTTATTTATTTATTTATTCGTCAGTTTGAAATTTAAAACTTATTCCTTCCTTTTTTTATAAAGCCATTGGCACGTAATAAAACATTTCAAACTACACAGATACAGAGAACTTTTATAGCATGCCGTAAAATTTACTGATTCATGTCTTCTAGTTATTTCACCACTTGTTTTAAAAATGAAGCAATAATGCAGTTATATGTCGGCATCTATGTCTTAAATGTCCTCGAAATAGCTGGAAACGAATGTGATTCGACTAATTCATTTCAATGCACAAATGTTTGTTTTTTAAAAAGGTAAATTAACAAGAACTTGAAAAACAACCCACACTTCTAGTTTTTAAAAAGAAATTTTTGTATCTTTCCTTCACAGAATTTCAGTCTTCATACGACAACAGCTATCAAATATTCTTCAATATGAGGCGTTGCTTGTTCCAGACATATTTCCTTCGTTTTATTATAATTCAAGTAACTAATCAGCCTTTGGCATTCATAATTATATTTACCCATTAAATTGTTGTATCATTCCACCCTAAAATAAGACACCAGTAATTGCTCGTTTCGTGCCTAACTAAGCAGCGTATGACCGTGCAGTGAGAGGTCCTTAATTGCTCAAGTAGGGTATCCCAGCTGTTTCATAAATCCACTTTAATGTGATAAGTTTTCCCGGCCATTAAAAGTTTAAATGCAATCTTCAATACGACTTCCAATGCGAGACATTAATTTGGAAATCATAAAGGCCTTTTTATGTCGGCGGTTCCATAAAAATGCGGAAATATTTATAGTCAAATATATTGCGTGACGCTGAAAGGCAGTTCATAAGAAATGTAATTTCGTTTTGTGTACAAAATTATTAGGAAAAGAATGTTTATTTAAAGCGCCGAAGAAAATATTTCTTATTTTTTCTTTTTACCGAACTTGCTTAGTTCCACCTAGAAACATTTCAATGCGTCAAGTTTCATGCAGGGAAATTCTTTTCAAAAATGAGGGAATTAAAATTTAATTTATTGTGAAATGGGGACAGAAATTCTTAAGTTATTTCGTTCAATGACGTAAGAGATTTCAAAAAGCATAAATAATGAAGCATATTAATATATTAAAAACAAAAGGAGGCCTTAAAATAAATTATAGAACTTGGTCAATGAATTCTGTGATAGTCCTTAAATAGTTTAAATAATAGTAAATTCTTTATTCTGGTTCAAAGCTGCATGTTGATAATAGAAACATCACAATTTGTATTTTTCCTGGAAACTTTTTTTAAAGAACGAAAATATTTTAAAACTTTCTGCATTTCAGAGCAGCGAAAATAAATTAGAGAAGAATTTTTGTACATGTCTTCATAATTACTTCTGGTATAACTTTAAAGACATTTACAATACGGATGTAAATAAAACCTACAGAAGTATTACTTTCACACTTGAGTAAAAGTATTACAGTTAGAAATGTTTTATTCATAACTTTTCTTCAATAAATAAAAATTTTAATTTTTTATCTTCTCAATAAATTTTTTAATACCTTCATTACTGAGTATTGTCATATAATGATAAAAAGTAAACAAATTAAAGGTGGTTAAAATAGCACATCATTTTGAAATACTTGAATATTTTTAGAAACCGATGTTAAATGATAAAATTTCACGTTCATGACGAAATTGCCGAGTAATTTAATGTCCAAGAAATCTCTCTAGAAATAAGATGGCTTTTAGATAGCCGGTTTCACCCACAAGAGCATTAATGTTTTGGGTGTGTAGTCTCTGAGTTTGCAATCATGGCTCTACAATCCAAACTTAAGGGACTCTTACGTTTCTGTTTTAAAAACATTAAGCCTACATTTTTTAAAAATGAAGTCTTCTACAACATTACATTCGTGGAACTGCCAAAATGAAGCTCTAGTCTTACAGTAAAACTTTCATATCCTATATATTCCCCATTTTTCAATATTTAAAAAATTATAAAACTAAAATTCGATTAAGGGTGCCCTAAGTTTTTAATCTCAATCCCAAGGGTGCCGCAAGGATAAAAAAGCTTGAGAATCCATGCATTAATTACACCATATACAGGATATTTCAAGTTGTGGTTGCTTGGTTGGTTTTAAAGCATTACTGTCATATTTTGCAACACGAGGGTTAAACGTACCGTGAACTACAATTTCAAGTTAAGAACTAAAGTCAAATATTCTCTATGAAAAAGTGGTATGACTTCTTAAAACATATTCAATATAAATGCCAAACTTAATTCCCATTTGTTTTCTTCTGGGGAGTATATCGAATGTTTTTAAATTATGTTGAAACAATACACTCTGCATCTAGAAAGTTCCAAGATGGCATCATGCCAAAGCACATGCTGTCAAGTTTTAGAAATTATTCTGCATCCGGAGGGGAAGGAATAGGTAAATCATTACGATGAAAATAATTCATTAAATACATTAAAGAACACAATTCGGTAGTGGATGCATGCAAAAATAAAGAACATAATACATAAATCATTTGTTAAAAATTGTTGTTTGGATTTCTTTCAATGGAATATTTAATAAATAATGTTTAAGAAAAAAGATAAAATTATCTATTGTGTTGATATAATTGGAACAGATTTTAAAGCTTTTTGTGACCATACGCTAAGTTATTAGTATTCATAATTTCTATTCATAATTTCTGTATCTTAAATAAAAAAAACTATTAAAATATTTAAATGAGCTTTAAAGATTAAAAGGTACTGTATATCAATCATGGAAAAACATTGACTCCTTTTCAATGTCAGTCATTCTAACAGATTCTAAAGTTCTTTGTGACCACACGCCAATTTATTAGTATTCGTAATTATTATATCTTAAATAAACATCTATTACAATATTAAAATGCTCATTAAAGATTAAAAGATACTGTATATCAACCATGTAAAACATTAACTCATTTGTAATGTCATTCTAACAGATTCTAAAGCTCTTTGTGACCACACGCCAATTCAATAGTATTCGTAATTATTATATCTTAAATATACATTTTTATTAAAATATTAAAATGCGCATTAAAGATTAAAAGATTCTGTATATCAATCATGGAAAACATTGACTCGTTTGTAATGTCATTCTAACAGATTCTAAAGCTTTTTGCGACCACACGCCAATTCAATAGTATTCGTAATAATTATATCTTAAATGAACATTTATTAAAATATTGAAATGCGCATTAAAGATTAAAAGATTCTATATATCAATCATGGAAAACATTGACTCGTTTGTAATGTCATTCTAATAGATTCTAAAGTTCTTTGTGACCACACGCTAATTCAATAGTATTCGTAACTATTATATCTTAAATAAACATTTATTAAAATATTAAAATGCGCATTAAAGATTAAAAGATTCTATATATCAATCATGAAAAACATGGACTCGTTTCTATTGTCATTCTTTTTGTTTCAAAGGATATCAATCATTCGAATCAGAATAACATTTAATCAATGATGGAGATTCACAAAATATGGAAACAAAATTTTTCCAGTAGATTCTTACGCATAAATATTTTCTTATCCATATAGCATAAGTGTATATTATTCAAATTGAAATGCGCAGTCTATTCAAATTGAACGGAAATACTTCGGTATATTATGGAAAGTCAAGAA
Source organism: Dolomedes plantarius (assembly GCA_907164885.2). Classification (NCBI taxonomy): domain Eukaryota; kingdom Metazoa; phylum Arthropoda; class Arachnida; order Araneae; family Dolomedidae; genus Dolomedes; species Dolomedes plantarius. The sequence continues at coordinate 51,297,847 of OU015491.1, read as the reverse complement.
ACAGCGTTGGATATCGGATTGGGTCAGATTATTGGACAAGATGACATAGAAAATCAGAACATTATTTCATAAGAAAAATACGCATACGAAGGAATTTCGAGTCTTTGTATCATAATTCTATCGGTTCATTTGGTTCATAACTCCTGAAATGTAATCTAGTATTGACAAAAATGAATATCAATTTTCAGTCTAATAGCATCCCATTCTATTGACGATAATATAATTCAGTAATTCGCGAGGGCTTGTATCTGATATATGTGAAATCCTCATGCTTTATATATGCCATACGTTACAGCTAAATGTATCTTGAATTATACCTGTTGTAGTGAGTACTGAGTACAGCAAAAATAATTTATAACAACATTCAGTCAATGCAACCAGTTTAGTTCAAAGTATTTAACAAAAGTAGTAGCCGTAGTACTTAATCTATCAAAACTATAAACATCGAGAAGATTAATATTTGGATGTGTAATAAATAGTGATCAAAAGGATCAGTGAAGGAATGGGGGTATCGTTGAATTTATGTTGAATGAATTTAATATCATTCTTTGCTAGGGCAACAATCGAGCTGAAAATCTATCTCTCAGAAACTATAGTTCAAATAAATTAAGAGATTAAAGCACAAAGAATTTCCTGTACTTTTGATCTTTTAACGGCTGTTATAAAGGGATGTCGTATTTCCAAAGCAATTTTTAAGAGTTTCAATTAAATCTTTAGAAGCTGTTTCTTTTGCGTTTTGTATGCTTTAATAATAAAATTTTTTATTTTATATTTTATTAAGGGTGCGCAGTAGATCTACCTCCTCATGGTGTACCCTGGTAAAACATTTTAGTGGCTATGAGATCTATGGTTTTAGGCATTTGCCTTCCCTTCCTGAGTTCAAAAAGAGTCTCGTTGTTAGAACTTCTCAAAAGAATTGGAGAGAAATATTATTTGGTGTCTCTAAATGGCCCAGACATAAAATTGTGGCCGAGTTTAGACTAGCCACTGGCCATGACTGTCTCCTGGAACATTTACACCACTTCACCATTTTTTTCTAGTCCTTTTTGCAGACTCTGTGCCTTAGGACGAGTCATGAACTGTGAGCATTTGTTTCATTGACTAAACGTTCTCGTGTGGACCTTTACTGGGAGGCCACTTCTGGATTCATAGACGATTTGCTGCAGATTATTTAATCTTTCTTTGTGTTTCTTGTGTTGTGCTTTTTTTCTGGCTGTAGTTGTCTTTTAATCTGTGCTATTGGAAATAAAAAAAATAACAATCATGATCAGAATTTGGAGATAATATATTCAAAATAATAAAATGTAATTAAAATATTAAATTAATTAAAAGTTTAATTTCGATTTTTTAAGCAACATATTAATTACGTTAAAACGTTCCATGCAATGCATGAATTTATATTTTTTTTTCATACTTTTTACTTATTGTCCATACTGTAAATTACTTACTGCACTTACTGTAACTTAATATTTACTGTAAATACTCATTACGTTGTCGAAGAAATAGTATTCCGTTATATGAATGGACTTTTTTTTTTCTATTCAAAATAACAATGGCCATCGAACTGTATCGCTGCATCGATCTCAAATTTCAAGAATATAATTTATACTTGCTGTCATTTATTTAGTACTGTATATTATAAAGTATCAATTTAACATCGATGTTATTAAGTTAATCGATGTTATTAAGGAAATAGAAATTGGATTTTGAATATCGATTTTGCATTATAAATACTTTTATCCGTTCATCTCGACCCCCCCCCCAAGAAAAAATCCTGGGTGCGCCACTGTATTGATTAACTAACTTCAAGAAGAAACTTGTTTTATATTAATAATAATTTTATAACATCAATATAAATCAAATATTATAATATCAATAAATTTATTTTATACCAAATATTACTAAAGTCGGTAATGTTATATTATCTTATAACACATATTTAACCATATAAATTTAACCATACAAAAGTTTAACACTTTATAGATGGTCAAATACTTTAGCAAATTATCAGTGGAAAGGTAGGCCGTCCTTTAAAACAGTGGTGCCAATCCTTTAATTTAGCCGCGACCCACTTATTTTTTTAAAAAAATTAAGAAAATGTTAACAAAAAGAGAAATATATATATATATATATATATATATATATATATATATATATATATATATATATATATATATATATATATATATATATATATATATATATATATATATATATATATATATATATATATATATATATATATAAACAAATTTTGACAAACTATTTAAAGAATCCAGATTTGAAAACGCTGTATCACACAAATTGGTAGAAGCAAAGATAAGAAATATATGCATTGTAACGTTCTTCTAGTTGAAAATAACTACACGAGAGACAGAATTATTTTAAAACACAGCTTGTATTAAAAATTCTCATATATAAAGTATTTTTATTACAATGGCAGATAGTCTATTCTAGTCTGCATCTGAGAAATTTCTCTCAAACATTCACAAAGACTCTTTCAGTCATTAACCGAGAGATGGTCCGCACCGATCAGCACCTGACACATTCATCGCGCCCAATCCATCCGCTCATCTCATAGATTCCGGTTGCTGACCCCCTCTCTTTTATCCCGTTGTCAGGTGCCCTGTATATGGGTTGATTTGGGTGGCGGTTTCCCACGCTTACTGCGGTAATAGACACTGGCCAAACGAACGGTCATCATTTCAGCTCCCCACGCGGGTCGATATATATAGACGCGATAGACACAGACTCGAGGCAGGGTGGTTTCCTCCGCTCTCTTCTGGAGGCTTCAGTTGGTTTTAGCTAAATGTATGAAAGCCAAATTTCACAGCATTACTCTTGATTTTTCCCTGGTAATTAAGTGTGCCCCCCTCAGCTCCTCGGAATAAGTTATCTAAGAAAAGAGAGCTTTAGTTCGAGTGATCGCTTCTGAGGAAAGGAAATCCATGACGTTGAAATATAGACTTTAGCTGAAGGAATTTTTATTTTACGACAGTTTGACACCGTATTTAACAATATCAGAACATATACAATTTAACATATAAAATATTTTTATTTGCAATGGCGGGTACAAAAGACATCTGAGGCCAAAAGGAATTTTTTTTAAATATATCCATTGAAATAAATATAATTAAAAATATTAGAAATGTGATTTTAGAAAATTTAAAGCATATTTTTTAATTAAATAATTCAATATGATATAAATTTTCTTCAGACTATCCATGACCCCTCTATTTTTTAATGACCCCCTGTCGGTCGTGACTCACTGATTGCGCACCACTTCTTTAGAACACTATTGAAAACGAACTGCTTTTTTAGGCTGAAAGCTAATTTATAAAGAGTCAGCAATAATAAATTTTTAAAATCCTAAAATCCATAATTTCATATATTTTACAAATTAATTATATAAAGTATTTTTATTCTAATGTCATAGAAAATGTTTAGAGAAAAAAATATTAATTTTTCTGCAAAAAATTAAACTTTGGTGTGAAGTTTCTCTGTAAATTTTCCTATAATTTGGTAGCACCTCAGAGAGAAAATTAAATGGAATTTCTCAAAAATAAAGAACCAAGAAAAAGAAACTTCGCCCCAGAAGGGAGATGTAATAAAAGGCTAAAATTCAAAGCTAAAGCTACAGATGGAGTACAAAATAATACGAACACCTGTGAAAAAAGTATGACGTATATCACACCTGCAGTACAGCCGCGCCACCTGCAACAGAAGTCTGCCACCTAGTGAGCGTGAAGAGGAAGGTATCAGTCTCTCAACAGCAGTCACCTACGTCGCATGCTTCTATCGAACTGTCTGTGATAAGTTGAAATGTCAAACCTATCAGAGTTCCAAAGAGGAATGATAGTTGGAGCGCGTTTAAGTGGAGCATCGGTTACGGAAACAGCAAACATTTTGGGGTTTGCAAGGAGTACGGTATCAGCTGTTATGACAGAGTGCACGAAAGAGGGTAAGACGACGTCTTCAAAGCACAACAGTGGCCGACAGTCCAAGATTGCTAATAGGGATAGACGGGTCTTGACGCGCATAGTAGCCCGAAAGCACAAGCAATCGTTATCCGAGATAACATCCGAAATGAACAGTCATCTTCAGACTCCGTTTCAACAAAAACTGTCAAAAGGGAACTTCATGATGCGAACATTTATGGCAGAGTGGCAATTCGTAAACCCTTGGTGACAGCAACTAATGCTTTCAAGCGACGCCAATGGTGCAGAGATCACAAAGACTGGTACCCACAGCAGTGGCAACAGGTAATATGGTCAGATGAATCGTCATTCACCCTATTTCAGACTACCGGACACGTTTATGTCTGGAGAACGCCCAAAGAAGCGTTTCATCCTGAATGCCTCTTGCCGACTGTGAAGCATGGGGGTGGCTCCATTATAGTATGGGGTGCGATATCTTGGCGCGGTCTTGGGCCACTTGTTATTCTGCATGGGAGGATCAAATCCAATCACTATCTAAGCGTTCTAGGGGATCATGTCCATCCTTTTGTCCAGACTGTATTCTCTGGAGAGCGACCGTTTTTTCAAGGCGACAACGCCCCTATCCACAGTGCTAGGTGTGTTCAAGAATGGTTCGAAGAGCATGACGATGCAGTTGAACATCTCACTGGCCACCTCAATCTCCGGACTTTAATATTATTGAACATTTATGGCAATATTTGGAGTCCAAACTTCGTTCCCGATTTCCACCTCCATCCGGACTTTCGGAATTAGAGACCGCTCTGCAGGAGGAAAGGCTTAATATTCCTTTAAATATTGTCCATGACCTTTATGCATCTTTCCCACGTCGCATTAAATCTGTACTTCAGTCAAAGGGTGGTCCAACCCCCTATTAATAAAGTTTTTACATTATTTCACAGGTGTTCGTATTATTTTGTCCACCATCTGTATATCTTTACGTTTAGTGAACAAACCTCCTCTTCAGAATAATTAGGCAATATAAAACATTATAAATTAGAAATATAAATTGACAAAATAAAACAAATCTCCAAATGCCAAGAGATGAAAAATATGTTCTTATGGTTACATATAGACACATATCATTGCATGTATAGTAACATAGAAGTATTCATGATTCAGAAGAAAAAACAAAGCCATATGTTATTTGAACATATACTAATAATAAATGTCCTAGTTTAAAACGCAAATACGCATCCAACGTTTTTCAGTGCAGACTATTCTTGGCGGAAAGAACATCATTTGTCATAAAATTCCAAATATTCTACGAATATGCGACAGCACAAACCAAAAGTTTCATCGTCTATCTTGAATTTAGGTAACGAAATGCATTACATAACCAATAATTGTAGTAGTAAGATAATACATAATGGTTAGTAAGGATCAGTTTTATCAGAAAATTCTTTCTATTCTAGAATATTAAAGCTCTGATACCAAAGAGTATCTTTGGAGAAATCTTCGAACAGTCCCAGAGATTTTGTTTGTACCCCCGGACAGGTATATTTTGTGTGTTTGCTTTCAGAGGGAAAGTGGGAATAGAGAATGTGTCTTGTATTTTGTACACAAACAAAAATCTCCAAAAATAATTTCATTAATTTCCAAAATATTAAGATCTTTGGAAGTTGAAATAGTTCAAAATATATCTGGACTCAAGAATCTGAAGCCTTGAGTCCTATTTCCAAGAGATGACTCTAACCATTTTTTCAAGATTAAGGCTGAAATAAATACAAAACAAATTCCTCTGTTCATAATGACACGTTCAAGGTAATTACAAGTTTTAAGTAGCAATAAAATAGTTAAAATTTTGAGCTCATATTTTTTTGTTCTGCTACAGAAGAATTTCATGCAAAAGCAAATTAGTTATGTAAAGATTGAAGAAAATTTTAACATTATGTTTTCGAAAATTTTTCTATACTAATAATGAAATCAAAAAAGCAATGCAAAATTCATAATAGTTTCTTGCCAGAAATTAAAGCCTTAATTGATTAAACTAAACTTTGTTTGTGATGTTTTCTGGCAATCAAAACAAGAGAAATATATTCCTTGATTTAATTTTAGATGCTTTCATCTCTAGATATGGGTTATATATGTATCAATTTTATCTATAATAATATGGTTTTACCGGATAAATTCAAATTATTTTACCCTTAAAAGATGCCTAGTAAGCGATTAGCACTATTTTTTCACGCTAAAACAAACTTAAACTTTGTAATATTTTTAGATGCTTGTTTATAATCTAATCAAACGGAACTATCAGTCATATTTCAAAGAAGTATATTTTCGTATCGATAATACGTATGCTATATTTATAGTCATTTTATAAACAAAAGATATTTTTATAATTTTTCTTTCATAAAATTTGAAGAAATATTCGGTAAGATATAGAATTCGAAAAAATAAAGTATTCATGCAATTGTATTTTGTAAAAAAATAATTTCAGATGATGTTCTATTATGAGGAAAAGTGTATATCTTCTATTTTATCCCTCTTATGATAGTCAACGTATTTCTTCGTAGAAATTACGACACAAATTATCATTGGTTATTTTCTTATCTATAGCTATATTTTTCGTACTAAACCAGTAAATTATTGTTTCAAAATCTATTTTATATCATTTAATAGAAATTTGAAAAATCTCGCATGCAGATATGTATCAAATGAATAATGAAATTAATTCTTTTACTATCTAGCTGCTCTCTGCAAGACTTAATCACGCATGATGTATAGTATAGGAAAAAGGTTAATATCTATTTCAGGATAAAACAATTAGCAACAGTATTCTTCTGCCATTAATAAACTATTCACAAACTTAGTGTGCATTGCTTGCACACACACACACACACACACACACACACATATATATATATATATATATACATATTACATAATGTTATAATACACAGATATTGTAAATAAAGTAATCTGGAAAAGGCGTAACATATTTATCGTATCTTCTATAAACCAAAATAAATGGAAGAAATAAATAGAATTCCCCTTCGATGAGAGATAAAGATATCTGGAAAAATCGGAACTGCCATTGCATCAATAATGCACGTTTCAATTCAGGCCATGGCTCTCGAAACTTTTGCGATTTACATTTATGTTGCATGGACTCCGTTCTTTATGGCACAGATTTGAACTGTTTTCTATTTTGGAAAATTCTCTTAAAGACCAATATCTGGACTGCGTCCATTTCAATTCCGGAAAAAAATATTCTTTTGGCCTCATAATGAAAACTAGGCTTATAGTAAAAAGTTATGAACAATAAGCTTTTCCAAGACTAATTTTTAGAAATACAAATTAGAAATATCAAAGACCAAGTTGTTTCTTTATTGCTACAAAGCAGTGCGTTAATTACCCATAGCATGGTAATTTTTTTTTAAAAATCTATACTTTCCCTCTCATAAAACGAAGTTATCTGATATAATTTTCTTTATAGAATATAAGAGAATCAATATTTTATTTTTCCATGTATTTAATCAAACTTTTTCGGAAAAAAATTAGAAAAAGTTTTCAGAAAAAAACTCAGAAAAATTTAGAAAAAGGATAAAAATTTCCATATTCCATATAATAAATTTAAAAAATAATTTTAATATTTTTGAAAAATATTTCAATATAGCACACGTACTATCTATAAAAAATATTTTTTCTGAAATATGATTGCAAATCCATTTTTAGAAATTTACAGATGTATACTTAATTATAAATATCTCTTCACATCTACATATATGCAGAATTAAGAAATGTATTCAGCTCAGTTAATTTCTGAACCCGACACTTTACTGATTATTTTAATATCTGTAAACACTAAAAGAGGAAATGTTATTGATCAATAGTAAATATTTTATCACATTCCTTAACACAAAATACGATCATTCACATTTTAATAATTATAAACAAAACTTTTACTCATATTATCAGAACCGGAGACTATGTATTCCGTTCTTCCAAAGTTGGACAGTGGACAACGACAATTTTATAAATAGCTGGACAGAGTACGGTGTCGAATTTAGAGAATTAAACATATTATATCGATTTATTTGTAAAGTATGAGATTTGATATATGACTATGATAGGTAAATTTATCTTTATCAATCTACCCTAAGGGAGATAAAAGAAATTTATAAATGCATTTTCTCATCAACTCTGCTAATGCTCCGTTTGAGAAAGAATAAGGTGAATCGAGGCAAGTGCGATCCAAAACTTTCAATGTCGACTACATCCATATTAACCCCAACACGGAACTTTTATGGAGTAAGTGCAAACCAAGGCTTGATGCATTAGACTTAAGAATTAGAAGAATCAACTCTTAATTCAACTAAACAATATCAAAGGTGTTACCTTACCACAAAAGCTCTTGAAACAGCTTCGATAGTGATGGATGATTATTGATGATGATTGAGACGCACATCTCACTAGTGCAAGTGAAATAAACATGTGATACTTTGTAACCATCCCTGTTTACATATTATGCTTACAAGTTAAAGACCTTAGATGTTACATCGGCGCTACGCACTACCCCGACTCACCTTATGTAATTTGTAGAAACTCAGTACTACTTTTTATGACGTTTAAATACACAAGACGGGTATTTTTCTAAAATAATACTTTTCAGATTTTCTTAAAAGAAAATCCAACTTCTAAGTATGGTTGTCAGATTTTTTAATCACATTTTTCGGTAATCGGCGATGAAAATAGTTTACCAAACCAGAGTATGATTTCCGGTTTTACCAATAGCATGTGATCATTCATGATTCTAAGTATGGTTGTCAGATTTTTTAATCACATTTTTCGGTAATCGGCGATGAAAATAGTTTACCAAACCAGAGTATGATTTCCAGTTTTACCAATGGCATGTGATCATTCATGATTCTTTAAGTTAACCTCATTTATTTGGATGAAAGATATATTTAATTTATTTTCTAAACAATGTTAAATTTTAAAAGAGTGAATAAACTTAGATTGAAATCAACTACATTTTAATTGTTTTACTTCTCATATATTTTACTCTGATAATAAGTCTATCAAAGTGTATCAAAAGTCTACCATTTATCCTTTTTATAATATCTTTGTCCTTAGTAAAATAATCATAAATAATAATTAATGAGTTACATTAATAATCATTGTTATTTATTCCCCGATATATGTCAGACATCAATGGCTAAATATATTTTATACAAAATGTCATAAATTTCTGTCCTTTGTCAGTTCATTCATGTATTTTAAAACGTTATATATCATAAATGCTCATTTTTCCTATTTATATTACATAACTACATTTACTCTCCTACTTCTATTCCAATAAAAGATAGGAGAAACACAGAACATGTTAAAATGGCATCTCAAACTAAATGAAACATGAGTTGAATGAAATTCTATTTCACATAGCGTGTATATATACGTATTGCCTCATATATTAAATACATAAACCTTTCATCCTACATTTTCTTAGTAATTTTCTTTCTTCAACTTCCGCTCAAATCTGATGGAGAAAATGTGTTTCTTTATATATCCAGTTTATTAGGAAATGGTTACATCCGAAAGTTTCTGTGATCAAATGTTTTCTTTAACTGAAGTTTCGACGAAAAAGTTATAGTTCCGTTAAAGAAATAGAAATCGGTACGTCTTTACTCGCTATTTATGTTTCATTTGATATTAAATTCCAAGATATTTTTAAACTGCCTCAGCTACTTCGGAACTTCGCTTGGTTTTCGGAGAGATATTTCTACTAATTTCGGAAATAATATGTCTTGAAAGAAGAGAATAGATTCACTTTTTTTGTGCGTAAGTGGTTTACACATATTCCCCAGATATCCATATAATGGAACAAATTTACGAGTATTTATATGCACAAGCATACATTTTACACTTTTTCCGTTAGTTGATATTTAAAAAGAACGTTAGAAAAATTCGGATTAAATAAATAATTATGTAGAGCAAAATTCAGTAGTTTTATGGTATTATTTTTGAGGTATGTAGAAACGGATAAAAACGTATGTATTTATGTGTATTCTTTTAACATCAAATGCCACATGAGATACAAATATCAATTTTATCACTGTGAAGAATATGAATGTTATATATATATATATGTTTCTACACATGTACATTCTACTTATACGTACATACATGCATATATATATATATATATATATATATATACATACATACATACACACACTAACACATGGACTATCTTTCGGTATTGTGGAGACTATTAACAATCATTTGATGGGAACATCCGTACACCCTTGAATCTTTGGGAAAATTTCTCATATCTACTATTTAACCGCCTTCATACCATGTATCAGATCAGATCATGATAAAATTGCTATGATAAGAAACTTTTGCTTTTAAACTTTGCGTTATAAACGGGTATTGTTTCCTATTATATCTGCATCTCGTGCCACTTCTTTGATGATTCGAGGAAGGTCGAAGCTACATAGGTTGGTTTGTAGAACGAGTTTATTTTGCACCGTACGAAGAGTTCAGAAACTGAGACCTTCAGATATAAAGCTGTCTCCGTAAGGCATAAAACCCCCATTTCTATCTATTTGCCATTGTTGCGTATTCCTTGCAAAGAGTTAAATAAAGGATGTATTTACAAATATTCAGCTTCCATTGTTTTTTAATATTCTTATCGTAACAGCACGTAGTCTATTTCAACAAGAATCAAATACATCTGTCCATGTCGTTTGCTTGAAACAGAAAATTGACCACTATATTGGTATTTTAGCTCAGATAAGGCAGTATTTCAATGATTTAAGACGAGGAACAATAATCTACAGCCTGGAATAAGTATTGAATACGATGGGTGTTTTCCAAAACTTTGCAAACTAGTATAACATAGCCCTTATCCTCTGGAAATCATTTTAGTCAAACGTAACACAGAAGAGCTTCTGGAAATAGTCCACGTTTTACTACAGAGTATAAAAACAGCGTGTCGTGTGCAGCAGAGCAATCATGCAGTATAACGGAGACTCTGAATAACTTAATCCACATAAGAGCAGGTACATGGGCACTTCATAAAATTGTATCAAGAATGTCTCCATAAAAATAGAATTCACAACCCCTCACACTTAACTAAAGAATAATAAACGAAATAATGGGCTAAATAAACGAAATAATAAACTAAATAATGGAGGTCATATGCATAGCTAGACAAGAAAGGGGTGCTACCCGAAAAGCTAGCAACAAAGATTACTCTAATTACTGATGAGTTGTTTTACAGTTAATTTTGAAGCTTCAGTTAATAATTTGTCTTCGGTATGTTTGAAAATGTTATTCATAAAATTTACGACCAATTAGAGAGGAAGAAATATATTTTTTCTTTAAGCAGTTTTTGCTTCAAAGTGAATATTATTAAAAACATATTTTTTTTCTAATGGCAAGTTTAAAATAAACTGAGCCGTAAGACATGGAAAAAAGAAAATAAAAACAATGCATAACAACAAAAGTCGGTTACAGTAATAGTTGCAGTTGTAGTCTATGAACTAAGTAAGTCACGTGCTTCCCAAAAACGTTCGGAAAGGAAAACTTTCCAAGAGCAGGACACCGTAGCAGGTGAGTCACACCCATCATCTCCCGAAGATTGCAGAGCCCGCAGAAAAGGATTAGCGACTGTTTTTAGGCGATACAGACATTTTGAAAACTATGGTGGCCGTTGCAAGGCGAAATTCAGCTACAGCTGTACGCCTTGACCACATAAGTCTTTGATGATAACCCCCAAGGTCTTTTGATAGTTGTTTCAAAAAGCTGTTGTCGGGTGACTTCATTGACTGACTTACGGATAAGACGTTTGAGGGTACTGAAAGAGCCATCAGCATTAGGAATCTGCAAAATGGAAGCGCCTATCTTGGCCAAGAGATCAGAAGACTCCTTGCCAGAGATTCCGCAGTGGCCCAGGATCCATTGTAAAAAGACATCTTTATGGTAGTTGCTTAAGCAAAGCAGGATTTTCCTACACTTAAGGGTGTCAGCAGAGTGAGGTGTACTATTATAAGAATCAATTGCAAAAATAAAGCAGCTTTAGAGTCACTTAAGATAACAACTTTGGAGAAACGATCCAGATGGCATTGCAAGTGTATAAGTGCTACGCGTATTACAAAGACTTCTCTGTCGAATGCAGTTCTGCCCTTTCCCACTAGAGAAGAAAAGGAAAAATCCCGCAGAAGCCGCCTGCTCCGGCGTTTACACAATTTTTCATACAAGCGCTATCTGTATAAACATGCATCCAATCCGTTATTAGAAGTATATTGACTCAGGTATACGGGTATTTTCATTTTTATTCTGTCTGAATGGAGTGCCGAGCTGACCATGCTTAATAAAGGTCACTGTTATCTGATAAAGGCACATCAAGGAAAATATTCATTATGTAACATTGTATCAGGGTGAAGAATTTACACTGAGTGGCCAAATTATTATGACCACCCCCTCAATACAATGTTGGACCACGTTTTGCCCTTAATACTACGTGAATTCATTTTGGCATGGATTCTATTACATGTTGGTAGGTGGTACGAGGAATTTGAGACCATATGCGATAAACTGCCCTTTCCGATTCCTTAAGATTTGATGGTAATGGATCCAGCTGCCTGATGCTTCGTTCGATCTCATCCAACAAATTCTCCATTGGATTGAGATCTGGTGATTGTGCAGGCCAACGAAACAAGGTACATTCTCCCTCATGCTCTTCGAATCATCTGTGAACAATGCAAGAAGCATTATCCTGCTGGAAGTATCCATCTCCGGCAGGAAGATAGACACACCATCCTACACCATCAACATAATAGGATGTACTTGATGTGCGATAACACTTAAATACCCTTGGACACTCAGACGTTGTTTTAAAGGAATCAAAGGACCCATACAATTCCAAGAAAACATCCCACAAACCATAATATTGCCTCCACCAGCTTAAAGTGTTGTGGCAATGCAGTTGGGATCCATGCTTCGTGCTGTTTTCTCCATATTCGCACCCTGCCATCTGCATAGTGTAATTGAAAACGCTATTCATCGGACCAAATGACCCTTTTCCAGTTATCTACTGTCCAATTCTTGTGTTCCTTTGCGAACTGGAGACGTCTGCTCTTGTTCAAGGCAGACAGTAGAGACTTTTGAACAGGTTGTCGGCTTCCCTAGCCTATACGGTGTAATGGGGGGGGGGAGGCAAACAGTTCGTTCAGAGACGTTCGCAGTTGCTCTTTAAGATTACCCGCTATTTGACGTACTGTTGCTCTTCTGTTGTACTGGACAACTCTGGGAAGTATCCTTTCAGATCGAACATTCATTCGCCCGCAATAACCACAAACTTGACGTTGAGACCCTGATTTCTGCTTGGTAGTCCTCTGTCTGTAAACATTAATAAATGCGACTCTCGAACAATTCACAAGTGCAGACGTTTTGCTGATACTGGTTTCGACGCTTCGAGCTCCTACAATCATCCCTCGTTCAAACTCAGTTAAATCATGTTAGTTGCCCCTATCTTTGCAAGCAACACAGTGCAACTGATGGTTCACTTGTCCTCCATTCCCTTTTTATAGCTATATCGCCCTCTCGCGACAAGACTGTGACGCAGTAGCTCATTTGCATAAAACTGTCAGGTGGTTATAATAAAGTGGCCGCTCAGTGTAAGTTTGTGTGATAATACTATTCCAATTCATTTTAAAACGATGGATAAACTGATGGAATCTGGAAGTATTAATCGAAGGGATTGTCGGCATTGATTGGACTTTTTGAAGGAAACATCCCGAAAGTATTCATAGTGAATTGGCATATCTTCTAGAAATGTTATAATTATTTCAATACTCTGCACCTTCCCAGTTTTATAACTCTTAAACCAATTTTGGTGATGTACGTATGACGTATTACCGAGCGTGCAAATATGACAGCAATATGATTATGTGACCAAACCTATCTTAGGAAACTCTTAACAAAAGTAAAATCATACTAAAAAGTACCTCAACTTCTATGCATGTATTTAAGGTTTACACTAGTTTTCACTGTAAATATTTGTTCATGAATATTTTAACCTACTTCCATGTGCATATACACTGCGTATTCAATATGTCATCACTATACTTTTACTACGTTAAGGTGATTCATAGTTATACAAACCTACCTGATACCTTGCATGGCATAATACAAAACAATAAAACAGTGAAAGCTTACAACCAGTTAAGTAATGAATAAATAATCTCTTGAAATTAATTGTTTCTTTAAATATGTGAACATGGCAGCACCTGGCCAAATATCTTTACTTTAGTTTTTCATTCATATTCTTTCACAAATCCCATCTGTATGAAGCTCGGAGAATGCGTTAAGGGTGGTGAAGGTTTAATTCACTAACTTAAGAAAAAGAGGCTCCATGTAAATATTTAAAATATTTACAGAAAAGTTTTTATTCAAAATATTATTTTCATTTTTGGTTATTTTTAGACAAAATGTACGTTTAGTTTTATTGTGTCGGTTAGGCACGTCCAAAAATGGAGACAATTCTTGTAGGGTAGTTTAAGTAAAATAATTGTTCGTATAGAAATATATTTCTCTTTACTCTACTTTCTTATTTCTTATATATTTTTCAATTAATAAAGGGAAGAAAACTAAAAAAAACTAATTTCTGTTGCTTATTAATAACTTTTCTCCGTATGTTCGCAACAGGATGTTTTTCGTTCCCCAAACTTTTGAAAATAAGTAATCCTTATTCGAGTTGCTATATTTTTCTTTTCCCTTAGCCATCATTGTTTATCTTCTTTGAGTCTACAACTGAGGAATTTCTTCTTTAAGGAACTAATGAGAACTGTAAGATTATCTCCATCACTAAAGTTGCTTTTGTTGTACTTTGGACTCATTTAAACAATATTTAAAAGGAAGTTTGCAGATAACAAAACGTCGTACGAACGAAATTAGATTTAAGAAATGGATAGAATTTATTCAATAAATGTCCATTTAAACTAAACTGCTTTTAGAAGGTTTATTAAGCATTGTCTTTCATATTTATCTTCGGTGTGTATGTTTGTGTTTTATATTCTAAAATATATAAATATATATAAAGAACTTGCGTCAAAAATTATATTGTTAATTTCATAAGTACAAATTTCTTACCACTGATTCAGTTTATGTTCCGCAGTGTTAGGAAAATAATTGGATTGTTATTGTCTCACTCGAATGCTGTATTACTGAATTTTTCGGATCATAAGACGCGACTTTTTACATAAAAAAATCGACTTAAAATTAGGGTGTGTTTTATGGTCCATTATTGTTCATTTTGAGATACAGAGCCTTAAAGTGTAATGAGTTCTGAGAAATGACTGCTGAAATCTGATTTGTAATGCCCTCTGTTGGCATCAGAAATAAGCTGGAGGCATACCAGTTTAAAAATAAGATAGAAATGACTTGTATGAATATGAAAGTGAGGCTAACTCTATTTTTTAAATGGGGAGTTGGACGACTATTCAAATAAGGCTTTCATATATTTTATCTTTATTAAGTAAGGAATTAAAAATATCTTTGTATACCTAAAAAATTACAAAATATTCTTTATTAAAAATCCTCCCATAAATTTGAGGTGCATCTTATCGTCCGAAGCGTCTTATGGCTCGAAAAATATGATAAATATTAAACAAAAATTTCTGATGGTTTTTAGATCAGTAGCTCATTTTGTGTACAAACATATGCTATGAAGAAGTGTAAATATAATAAAAAAATATAGTTTTTTCACTTCGATGTTTTTTCCACTTATCAATGGACGTAACATTAAAGTCTCACACTTGACTCTGAACACACGTTTCTTTATTTAGCGAGATTTAAGCACAGCTTTTGTGGCTGTAATAGCTGCCGTTTGGTCCCAAAGTTTATGTCGTTGTCTGGACGCAATCGCATCTCGTTCCACCATTCTTTGTTGTATGCATTTTGCTAGTTATTTTCTGACAGCTTGTTTTCCGAAGACATTTAAATCCCTTTTGAGTATTTGATACTTTTTACCTCCAATTATTGAGTAAATCAGTTGAAGTGACACACAGTATTACATTCAAAGAGAACAGTTTTAGCTGAAATCTATATTAAAAAGCATTGTGAAAACACAAATTTCCCCTGACCATCTCAAATTTTAAAATTTTTGCATTTTGGGAAGTTAGACTTCTATTCATGAAAGACCATATAAAGTATTGTACTTTTCTGTATCTCATAAAAACTTACATTAATTATACATTACCTTATCCATTCCATACCACTGCTATTTTTTGTAAGATGATTATGAGAAAATACGAAAACCGCATGAACTAAGAATTACTGCTTGAACACGAGTTGAAATAATTTTACAATCAAACTCCAAGTATGGGCTTAATATGTATGTTTATATGGGTGTGTGAGTGCATAAATAGATAATAAATGAAAAATTATATAAATGAATGAAAAATACCTATGAAACAGTTTAATAGGAGACGAAATTGAAAAATTAAAACACACTTATAACTGAGATGAAGCATTTTTATAGGATTGTGTCATGAATGTAGGGAAGAAAAAAAGTTATAGACTATATTTATCTGCCTATAGTTATCTTGCTTGCGCACTGAAATTTCATTTGTATGTAACACCGTAGGTACATATTAGTTATAATTTTTAAACGTTTTTCTCAATGAATGAAAAATACCTATGAAACAGTTTAATAAGAGACGAAATTGAAAAATTAAAACACAATTATAACTGAGATGACGCATATTTATAGGAGTGTGTCATGAATGTAGGGAAGAAAAAAAGTTATAGACTATATTTATCTGCCTATAGTTATCTTGCTTGCGCACTGCAATTTCATTTGTATGTAACACCGTAGGTACATATTAGTTATAATTTTTAAACGTTTTTCTCAAATACAGTATGATAGTTTTAATACTTTTTACCTCCATCCAACATCAAATTTAAATCCACTTTATTTCAATCCAGTATGATAGTTTTAATCCTTTTTACCCACATCCAACATCAAATTTAAATCCACTTTATTCCAGTCCAGTATGATAGATTTAATCCTTTCTACCCACATCCAATATTAAATTTAAATCCGCTTTATTCCAACCCAGTATGATAATTTTAATCCCCTTTACTCGAATCCAATAAGATAATTTTGAAGAAATGACTATCTCTAGTTTGATGTTGCTATTGTTGCTGTGGTTTCTATAATGCCCCCTGGCAGGAATATGTTCCAGACCATATGACCATATGTTCTCTCACCTCATAGAGGGACTTCACGGTCTACGGATTCAACACGCCCATATCTGGCCTAGACACGGAGGTATTTAACGGCACTTGTTGGGATTCGATCCAAACACCCTCACTACCGAAAGCGAAAGTCACTACAGAAAGCCACTTTGTTACCTCTGGCCTATCTCTCGTTTCTTTCACTGAATAAAAGATTGTCCAATAACGTATAGGATCAAACTCCATGAAAATAAATATTCAATGGAAGAGTTTCATAAATTTCCAATGTACCTAACATCATGTCTGAGATATTGAGACATTCTTTTAAAAAGCTCTTTTAATTTTTTTTTATTTTCTTTAATTCAAACTTGCTTCAGTTCCATTACATGAATGGATTTGACTTCATGACCGCCTCTAACATACCTTATTACAATTTAGGCTATTAATGAAAACATTATTTTTTTTATAATTTTTATTTCTATACAAAGTCGAAACTATTCCATGAAAAGCTTTTCGGTGAAATATAACATAGATAAAAATACTCTATTATTGAACATCAACCAGAAAAATATATAACTTATTACCACTAGCAAAACATTTAACAGTTATTTCTTGTGGCTATTTTGCTTTTATGAGGATATATGAAGAGAAAATATTAATTATCTTTTCGGATATGTACTTATCCTTTATGTTCAGAAATATCTTTGGAATAGTACAAAATAGCTTTTGTGTAAAATCGTATGTTCATTTATAAATCATATAACATTTTCAGGGTTAACTTTTAACTAATGAAAGAAGCAGATATAGGATCTATATATACTGATGTGTCTATTAAAAAGTCATTATTCAATATAATACAATACACATTGCGCCCGCATCCCCCCAAAAAAATAAAATACACGAAGCCTATACAAACCATCATCCCACGTATCTTAGAGAAGCAATTCAACATTTATTTATCAACCATGAAATACTTTAAATCGGTCAGGAAATATTTTCGTCTTCGAAATCCTTTCTCATAATTTAAGTATATTCCACTCAAATTCTATATTTTGAGCGCATACCGGAATAACTCACTTCATCGAGTATCGGTGGAGGAACTTCTATTCTTTTGATGTTTACTTAAACTGAATTCTAAAGAACAATCGAATTGAGATTCTCGCAGAGCAGTGGGCCGATTGATGACTTCTGAAAGGGAATGGCATCACAGCAAGGGCAGGAGACACGGAAATAGGCCAAAAAGATATCCGCTTTTATAGAGCAATTTACTTTAAAGTCTTATGTTATACGGATGAATAAAATTTGTTTAGAGTTCTATAAAGTTGTACTTGGTTAAATTTAATTCTGCAGTTTGAGTTAAAAACGCCCTATTGAGAAGAATTTTACAAGCGTGTCAAAGCACAATTCAAATTACTGGTGAGATATCAATTTAAAAATTTAAAGCGTTTTTATTACTTCTCTAAGATAACAAAAATTATAGGTTAAAAATTTTATAATAATTTTATTACTTCTTAGTTATTTTATGATTATATAACTAAGAAAAGCAATATAATTATGGGTATGTAATAGTATAGGTACAAACGATGTACAGGTTTCATAAAAAACGTTTTGTAACCTTTTTTCTCAAATTAATTGTTATAGAAAAAGGTGAGGTATAAAGGAAATTTTAATCTTTTTCTCTCAAACCTAATAAAAAATTAAATAATTTTTACTCTACTCCTTTTTGCCATCCTTTTTGCCCTTATCCTATCCTTTTAAGTAAGCAAAATTTTAATCCATGTTCAATGTTGTTTACTTAAAACCAATATGATCCATTATGTAAATATTTCTAATTGAAGATATTCAAGATAATAATTGCATTCACTTTAAAAAGGAAAGCAGTGTGATATCGGCATTGTTAACCTTCACACTGTAATAAAATCTCCATGGCTACAAGCTGGTGACAAGCCCGGGAACGTTATCAAGATTAACAAGCTATTATAACTTTGTCATGTACGGCAGGTGGTGAGGAGTTGTGGAGATGTACCATTACGGAAGTTCTGAAATGTGGTAAGGGCAGATATTTTGGGAGACAATGGAATGGATTTTTGGGAAGATTGGTAAAATGACTTGAGACCCAAATGTGACAAGAAAATTTAACCTTAGATTGATGATTTTTAAACTCTTGTTTTTCTTCGAAGACATGCTTGTCATTTCCAACGTTTGTTTTTTTAGCAACTAGTAATATACACCTCATAGGTTCAATTTCGTAAATTAAGAAGCTGTGTTGTGTTCCCCTAAGAGCAATATATCTCTTTAACTAAAAACTTAAAGGAGTCATAATTTCTCTTGTGGTGGATACAAACTCTACTATGTGATTAATGATTGCCTGTTGTTTGATTCCGATTATGCAGTATGAAAAATTGCACCTGGCAATCATGCGCTTGTCTGGATTTTACTATAAAATAACCAAGCTAGACCGCAATATCACGCTGGGTTTTCCCCGCCGGCTTTACCTCTCCAGCTATATATACCTTAATTGTATTTTCGTAGCTACGGCTTGCGTTAACTCTTTGAATGTTGGTGTTAATAGCTTGTTTGCTTTATAGTTTTAAAAATGTTAAGTTGAAGTTGTTTAAAGTGTCAATGGTTTAATTTATTTCAACACTTCACCGTAGTACCTTTGAACATGTCACCAGACTCTGTTGAATTATGAGGATTGAAATGTCTGCGTAAAAGCGTCTCTGATTCTTTTTGCTTATATCAACACCTGAAAAAAAGAAGAAAATTTGGAAAAAAAATTAGTAAATAAGTGTGTTCATAATTTTTATTCTGATCCCAATGACTGCCAACAAGACATTGATAAGGAAACAGACGTATTTCTTTAAAAAATTTATTACATTTGAAATAATTTTTTACAGATATTTCAGTAAAATACTTTCAAGTTTCATAAATTGTTTGCTAGATTGTCCTAATTTTCTTTAAAAAAAGTTTTAGAAATTTAATGTAGGGTTACTTATCATTTTGATAAATGAGGGAACGGTGCAATTAAAATAAAAAGACTTTAAAATACCACTATTTTACTAATCAATGACTGTGGTACTTACATAATGGGGACTTGGTACCCTTATATTGATGAAAATATCGATTTTTCAATTTTTTTGTTAAAAATACACCTTGACACCTCTAGTATATTGGTACAAAGTTTTGAGATGATCTGACGATTGTAAGTGTATCAAAAATACCTTGCATTATCTCAACAGCCCTTTAAATGCCATGCCCACTTTAGTGTTTACATTCCTTTTACTCTAAAATTTCCTCCCTGAATTACAAATAACCCAGGTGATAACCCAGATAGTCACAAATTAAGAGTAGAGACCTTAATAAATGAAGTATTTCTTCCAAAAATTCTACCAGTGTGTCAACGGCTTGAATGTAATGAACTTCTGGAAATATATGTACATTGTGGAAATCAAAATACTAATGAGAGTTTGCACAGTGTGATTTGGGCAAAGTTCCCTAAAGAAATATTTGTAAATAAACAACGTGTAAAACTCTGTGTAACAACAACAGTTTGCGAATTTAATACGGGTACTATGCATACAATAACAGAATTACAAAAGACACTAGTAATGAATACAGGTCATTCAAGAAAAAACTTGGTGTTGTATTGCATTCACGAAAATTTTTGTTTCAGAAAAGGCATAATAATGCAAAGTACCAACTTACCCTTAAATTATAAAAAATGCTATTCGTAAAAGAGAACCGCTATCCAGAAAGAGAGAAAGTGTTTCATAATCAGCAGGATGTTTTTAAAATCGTGAAGTGTTATGAGCGAGGTTTGTGTACTCTGTTGATGGTGAAACATAGCAACTTAAATTTTCAAATTCTAAACGAAACTATTAATTTATGCTATAAATCATTATTATAAATGTCTTGAAATAATATTTATAAATATTTAAAAGCACTCTAAGAACGATATTTAAATTGTTATTCCCATTTTTCACCAGTTCTCTACTTATTTCTGTTTAGATAAGTTTTTAATAAAAGCCTCTAATTATAACTAGATGTTCACCTATTTAAAGAACATTACTATAATTTAAAAGATATATAAGTAGTAACATAACGACATTAATATTAAGAAAACTGGAATAGGTTTTTACAGTTTTTTATGTTCTTAAATTCTTTAAAGCAATTTTTCTCAGTTTGCTGTTTTTGACGTATTACTGTGTTTAAAACATGATTACGTCTACAAATATATATCAAATGACTCCATATATTTTTGTACGTTCAATATAATGTATTTAATAAAACTATGTATGGATTTTACAATATACTGAATAGAAAAGAAAAAGAAAAAACGAAATGTTGAGGAAACCATGTTTATTGATGCGTTTTTGCCTATTTTGTACATTTTATTTTTTTTCTCAAAAACTGATCCGTTAATTGTAAAATCGATCCATAAAATTATAAAGTATAATGTCATAAACATCCAATAAAAAAATCATGTTAGAATTTTGAGAACTAAAGGAGAAAAACAATTTTAAAAATTCTTTAATTTTTTAAAAAAATGTAAATTTCTCAATTTTTACCCACAAAATTATTTTTTTTCTTGTTAAAATCAGTTTGTTTAAGTATTACCTATAATAATATGTGTATACTATAGGTAAATAAACTTCTGCAAAAATATTCCTTCAAAGGGTACCGAGTCCCCTTAAATGATTTTCCCCGGTTAACAGTGTAAATTCTAGTTTAAAATATTCTTATCGCTCATTAAGAAAACTCATTACAAACGGAACAGAGAAACATATATATTTACAGACGAACACTGAAAAAAGTAGCATGCTCGTGCGAAAGAGTATGATAGCTAAATAACGTCATTACCAGTTTCTCTTCTTATTCTACAGAAAGAAAACAGAGATAAGAGACACTGATTTTAAAAATCGCGGATAAAAATAATGTTGCGTCTTTAGATAATATTTTTAAAAATAATCCATAAAAGATAAAAATGATGCATGTCTTGCCACGGCAAAAAAACATTTAAAATTAAAAAAACATTAAAAATAATTATCATTTTATAGTTTATCTTCCGTCTAATCGCTGTCCTTAGATTTTTTCCACAGTCTGTTTTTTTCAGTATATCCTTTTGAGGCTCAATCAACATCTGCCCACTCCTTTTAAACCTGTCTTATTAGCACTTTTCACGGTCGCTTAACAACAGTAGCATTCGAACAATGCCAGAAAACTCTTCATTAGCCTCTTTTTATCTCTAAAGAAATATTTTGATCATATACTAATACTTATTTGAGAGCACCGTAAGATATCATCAGTTCGTTAAAGATCATCTCGTTCCATGGAATGCAGTTCCCACCTCATACATTCGATGTATACTGTGATGAAATTTTTGTGTGGAATCACCTACCAATAGCCATGCGTGCAAAGACAAAAATTTGCATCAGATGTCCTGGTACTCTATGGGCAATCTACCCACTTTGTCACTTTAGTCGGATTTCTTTTGTGTGTCTGTGTGTGTGGGTGTTTGTTTCATTAAGGGAACGGTGGACCTTTATTTCAGCAAATCTCGTCATTGTAATACTGATTGTGTTATTGAAATAATATATATATATATATATATATCTGTAGATTATTAGTACCAAAATAATTTTTCAAGTAAAAAATCATTTATGAAGCTTCTACAAAGTAATTTATAATGGGTAAGTGTAGTAATAAATTTTAAAATCCGTATTTCTGAAACCAGATTTTTCAAGGTTTTTAGATATTTTAAATGCTCCAAGCTACTTAATTTTTCTTTAAAATTCATGAAATTGATAAGGAAGAATCCTGATGCTGTTTACAAAAAAACTGGGTATGCATTTTATAATTTGACTTCATTAAGGTAATTAAATTTGATTTATAACTTTTCAAAAGGCAAAATTTTGATGAAAATCGGGATGGAATTCAGAAAAAAATCTCTCAAAAATTAACTATTCAAGTGATTAAATAATTGATACCCAGATTTGTTTGTTATACAGTTTAAAGAGATTAAAATGAAAAATCGAGGAAATATCTCAAAAATTAAGTAGCAAGGAGCATTTTAAAATTTTGTTTATAAATTTAAAATTTTTTAAAAATTCTTAAAATTATAATGAGATTGGAAATTTCTTTAAAGTATTCTACTTATTTATAGTGAAATGTGTATATGTTCAAAATTTCGTATCTCTATTATGAAAAGTAAAAAAAGTAAATTTTAATGTCCACCTTTTCCCTTAAGTTATGGGAGCAGGATAAATAGTATGGAAGAAAAAACTGGGGAACTCAGGGACTAACAATCTTGCAGGAAAAAACAATTACGATTATTTGAATTTTGATCCTATGAATGGATATTTACTAATTTAAAAAATGTTTATGATATTTTGAAATTAACAGACAATACGAAATTTAATAATGGACAGTGCGAATTCATATAAACATCATATACATACGCACACACTAGTGTGTTCGTGTGTGAGCGTGCGCGAGATTGAATAACGGTGACTATGACTAATAGAATTGCTGCATATTTTTTTATCATTACATCGATAAATGTGCAAACAAATACTGTATGCATAATACATGCTCCTGTTCAGAACCGTAGATTAGAAGAGAATTGCGTAATAGAGAGCAGACACCTTTGTGCACACTAGTTCTCTGCTGGGGCATTAGTGTTAGAGTGAATTAAATTTAAGTGGGGAATGAATATATGTCATACACTGCAGAAATGATAGTTCGACTAACCGTTCAGATTTATTAAATACGTACTCACCGCAGTTAAATGTAAAATATAATTCTAAGGATAGGATGACTATGACATATAGGAATGAAGTATAGGATGTCTATATGGATTTTTTTACATTTGTTTCATGAGCATGATTAATATTTATAAGAAAATTAAGGTATTTTAATTTTATTAGTGTTGGATCAAAATAAGTTAATAACACCCGTTTTAAATATTTTTAAGAATTCAAGTGTCTTTCTACAGAATTACTATCGCTCTTCCTCTTCAGTTTATAAAAATATTAACAAAAGACAAATTTCCTTGACAGGGTATTTTTTAACTATGCCTAGTTTAAGCTGGCTTTATTACACTAAATAAATCAAAACCCTTTTAAAATCAGCAATACATTTGATAAAACAGCATGGAATGCACCTTAACAAGAAAATCCTGAAACACAAAGATATACACATCTATCGTACTCAGCTATTGACTTATTTTGCTCTCTTTAAATGTTTCTCAGCATAGCACGAATAGCATGTAAAAGCTCTCAAGAAGGGGAAAATAATTTCCATTGGGACATTTCTCAGAATTTTTACTCGGAATTGATATTGTATAGCAAATCTCTCAGACTAACTAATTCTCAGTTAAACATAAACTATTTTTTATACTTTCAGTTTGGGATTATTTACCCTTCAGCATACATATGAGTTATAAAATGCTGAAAAGCACAGTACTCGGACGAACCTTAGGCTAAATTGCTGGGTACGCTTGAAATGGCCGTTGTTATCTGTAAATACGTATAAAAAACATAATACTTGTAATGCATAATACATATGAAGAAACACAAACATATGTAAGTAAATGCACTTAAGCCTCTTTGCGAATTTTACTCTATTTTGTTTCCCTTAAAATCATTGTATGCAGAAAATTTCATGAAACAGAAATTAACAGAAAAACAGTCTAATATTGTGAAAAGGAGGGGGGAAATAATTAAACTGATATTTATAATACACTGATGGCCAAAATATCTTTACATACATAAAAATAGTGATATTTGATACAATGCCCAATAACGATAATTTTTTTCAGGGAATATGAGCAAAAAGCAAACTTAATTATACTATCCAATCCAATATGATCAAACTGTTTCTGATATGCAAATATTGTCTTTACGTCACGCAAAGGCGGGGCAAGCGCTTTGCGAGCAAACATTTCCCTGCAAACATCTGCAATTCAGGATTTGATTTCAGTGTTAATTAAAACAGTTTTGTGTGACTCCGAATTATCAATTTAAAATAAAATTTAATAAATATCTTTGGAGTGGAGAGCGTTCGACCGTTTAGAGGCTGTGCAGACATTGATGGAAATCGCAAAATAAATGAATGGCTGGTCTGAAAGACAGATAGTCCCTGCTCTCTGGAAACAATTTCAAGTAAACTGTTGCTGAAATGCAGGGACAGGACAGAAGAAGTAGTATAATAACCGCTTCTAAAAATCGCTATCAATACGAAACTTCCCATCTCTACAGAGAGTCGACTGCTAGTCAGCTGAGTTTAGAGCTAGCAGCGGCTACTGGAACTTCAGTATTCAGACCTGTATACAGAGAGCTTAATGAGAGGGCCGTTTATGCCTGAAAGCAAATGGTTTGAGTTTCTCTTACCTCACAACATACGAAAGCCCGCCTGAATTGGTGCAGAGAACATCAGAGCTGGAGTTAATAACAAGGGATCTGTGTTATTTTTTTGACTGAAGAGTCGAGGTTTAGTTTGACCTCTGATTTTGAATGTGTTTACACCTGGACATATCCAGGAAATCTAAATTTCCCCACTAACATTAGGGAATATGACAGATACGGCGGCTCATATAGTATAGGAAGTATAGTATAGCTCATTATATATACTTCCTATAGTATAGTACCTCATATAGTATAGCTCATTATAGTATAGGAAGGAATAATGGTTGATGGACGTACCCCCTCTCCCTGCAATTGTTCAAGAAAATATCTGTGACTGCCCCTGGATATCAAGATGAAGTTCTTAGAAACCTACGCAAGACTTTTTAGAGGTGCATTTGGATCTTACTTCCTTTTTATGGCTGATAATGTGCATCCACGTCGAGTAAACCTGGTTGATGAATTTTTCGAAGGCAATGAGCGAATTAACTGGCTAGCAAAATCTCTTGATCTGAACCTTATCCAAATCTCTTGATTTGAATCTCTTGATCAGAACTTATGTCCCATAAGATCTCTCGTAGACGTCTCAATGCCTTGAAGACCCAATTCATAGAGAACTGGAATATACTGCAACAGACTTTAATTTATCACTTTACTGAGAGTATGAAATCATATTCTGATATGTGCATACGAGTTGGGGGATATCACATTCCCCATTAATGCCAAAAATCTGCACTTATTTCTGAGTTATTAATTTTTTTTATAAAATCTAACTGTCCCATCATTCAATTTCAATTTTAATTGTATTATTATCTTATGGAATAATATTCCAATTTCCAGTTTACGTTTGTTATTATGTGTTATGATGCAATCTATCAACCACAAAAATTTTATTCAATAATATTGAACAGTTTTTGAGAAATCAGTGGTTTTTTTTGCATGTAAAGATAATTTGGGACAATAGTGTATAAATAAACATACTTGTTCCAATTAATCTATTCTGTATTGTTGAAAATCACTTTATGTCTAACTGAATAAAATTGATAAAATGACAAATATTAAGCACTAAACTTTAATTTTTATAAATGGTTATTTGTACATTTTTTAAGTTAATAAACGATTATTCTACAAATAGATATCTTAAGGTAAACAGAAACATGTAATAATAAAATTAGTATTCAAATTTAGAAGCCAGATAAATTAGTGAATTCAAATCCTCACTCACTTATAAAACAACTCACAATTCCCCCTGTTTACTCTGATTTGTTTATTTGGTAGGTTTCTCACTAAAAGCATTTTATTCACAAAAATATTCACACGTTTGTACAGATGAGAACGCTTTATATGTAACAGTTCATTGAAAATGTAATACTCATTGAATTATACCGAAAACTTTTGAATATCTATGAGATTTCATTGTATGGAATTTGTTTCGTACCATTGGGATTTACTTTTATAGTCGTTAGATATTAAGATTTTACTTTACATTTTATTAAATAGCAGTAGTATTCGTCTATTGCAAGAGTTCCAATCAATAATAATGAAAGCGTTAAGTTTGAGGTTTACGACCTACTACTCAGATTACATAGCGATATTGGGCGTTAAACTGATGTACATTTATGTTTATTTAATACCTAGACAAAATATTGCCTTTAAAGCAAACAAAACGCATTTATTTGTCTTAATGTTTCGCGAATAAAATAAACTAAACTGAAATTGCTTTCAAACTTTGAAAAATAATAATGCTCTAAAAGTTTTATTTAATGCGTTAGGAGACATAAACTAATAAAAAGATGAGTATTACATAAAACACTCCTTTTAAATATATTAAAGTATTAAATGGTAGAAACTAGATACATTAATAATAATAAAAATACACAGAATTAAATAAATAAATAACTATGTATGTATATATATATATATATATATATATATATATATATATATATATGTGTGTATATATATATATATATATATATATATATATATATATATATATATATATATATATATATATATATATATATATATATATATATATATATATATATATATATATATATATATATATATATATATATATATATATATATATCGACTTTGAGATGTCTGACTTATGTCTTATATAGTAAAATTAAAATTCACACCAATGAAAATTTCTTTAACACCATGACAAAAATAAAATACTTGCATAACATCCCTTTTAAGTTTTAAGCCAAAAGAAATTGTTTTAAGTAGGGAAAATGGAAACTTAGTAAAGCTCTAGAAGATGAAATGAGTATTCAGTTTAAATAAATGTTCAATTTTAAAAAGACTTTAGAAAAATACAGAGAAAATTATTAATAAAATATACAAAATATCGGGTTGTTCTTATTAAGCTCTAGGAGGGTTTCATATCAAATTGTTGCTTCATGTAGTTAGTACTGTGGCAATTCCTCCTCCTCGAGGCGAGTAGGAAGACCATTAAAATCGTCGCTAGCCGTGAACCGATGCTAAAGAATGGCAGACCCCCCGAGCGAAAGAGGACCACAATGGACACCTCTTCGGAGCGCATTCCTGGGATGAAAAGAGGAGACAGTCTGGCGCCATATTTTGACATTGGCCGACAATGACAGTTTACGCCCTGAAACGAGATCTCTAACGAGGGAGCGGGCGGTGAAGATGAAATAATCGGCATCGTTTTTTTGCGCACGGCTGGGCGCTCAGCCTATCCGGAGCGAGCTAGAGAGAGGAGGCTGGAAAAGAATTCCGCCAGGGATCAAGCTTTTAAATAAGCCGACGAGGGCTTGAAGGCCAGTTTTTGGTGCGGAGAGTTCTTTTCTTAGAGAGTTTAGGAGTGATACCTGATCTCCTAGCTCCACGCACTTTTAAGTGACTTGTTTTTTGTGAGGCTCTGCCCTCTACGCGAGAAGACCCTTTTTCACCGAGAAAGGTCGGGGAAACCGATCGGAACTTGATCTCCCCAATTGTGTTATTTCGGAGAAGCTGCTAGCTTCCAGTGGACGAGTGCGGGCCCTTTTTTCTGTGACCTGACCAGCAGTTCGTCGCCTCGTTTTAGATACAGTGTGCTCCATCCTTGAGAGACAGTTCCCGATTTCTACTCCAACTTCTACGGACTGCTTTGTATATATATCATTCGAGATCGCGGCCTAACCGTGTATATTAAATAAAACTGAAATTCTCATTATCTTAAAAGTCTCTATTTTAGTAAGCTGTCTACCTTATACGTAACCTGTGACGCTACCTAAGTGTTTGCTTTTGACACAAATCGCAGGAATACGTTACAGTACTGTGGATTTTGAAATGATAAATTACATTAAAAGCATTAAAAAAATTAAAATTCCAATAGGGTGGTTATTTGATCCCATATAATAATTAAGCATCAAATTCTATATGAGTTTATTTAGATGAAATTTTTATTTTCGTAAAAAACTGAGATTGCGTGAACGATTATTTATACATTTTAAATTGCTCAGTTAAAAAGAGCATCAGAGTAATAAGGGGTCATATACAAACTTTTATAACAAATAAATAGACAAAAAATATTATTTTTCTTTCTAATGCAGCAGACGATTGGATATTATCCCAAAAAATAAATATCCCTTACGATTTTTTTATAAATAAATAAATAAATAAATATATATATATATATAATTGCATATATATATATATATATATATATATATATATATATATATATATATATATGTATATAGTATATATATATATATATATTTAATTTGAATGTACTCCGTAGCGAAGTACGGGTTTTCAGCTAGTATTCACATAAAAGGGAAAGTCATTTGAAGTATCCTCGGCTTTTCCCGTGAAAGATTTTGGGATTTACTTAAGGTACACCCGAAGGTTTTCCTTTCTTGTAAATTTATTTATTTATAAGTTCAAATAATCTCTGAAATTTTACGATTTTTAGCAGGAGCAAATTCAAGTTCTTTAAACGTTGATAAATTCAAACCTTATTGATTATTATTGATAATTACATAGTTAAAAAGACAAAACCAAAATTTTATGGAAATGACCAGTCTACCAATTTAAAAATATTTAATTGTTAGAGAAAAAATATAACTAAATCAGTGTCGCATCGCAAGTGGGTAAGGAAAATTGATGACTGATTGATGGATAACTGATGATCAAGAAAACTGATGAATTAATAAATTTATTTATTGATGAATTAGTTAATGAATTAATTTATTAATTAACTGATGAATTAATTAATGAATTAATTGATGAATTAATCACCACCAATACAATTATTTATTTTAACACACACCAACAAATTAGAAAGCTATCGAATTACCTTTTCATTGGACTTTGCCATCTCAAACAATTCAGATGGTTAATTTGTTATAGAACATATAGGAATTCCGAGCATTTAATTTTCGACATTACTCCCATCCTTTAATTAATGTTGTTGCCTGTAGCAATCCGGATCCAAACAGCAATTCAACGCTCTCAAAATGCGTAAACAACTTCCAAGAAAGCATCATAGTTGATGAAAAGAAATGAAAACATTAATGAGTTGAAATTAAATAAATTTTTCCTTGATTTGGACAGCCTACAGAAAGACTATTACGATTCCAAAAGCAATGAGTATTATTTCGTTCTTTCAGTCCCCATCTACGAAGCGGAGATTATAGGAAAATAATAATAGTAAGATAATAATAGTCTTATGATTTATCAATTGTGTATAATCAAATAGCGAATGTATGTTATTTACAGTCTCATTGTATGCAGTGAAAGTTTTTTTTTTTTTAATTTGTAGTGGTTTAAGTACGAGGCAAGATTCCTTAGTTAAATATGAGAATTCCCCAAAAGTTACGCACCGGAAAATCTGTATAAAGGATTAAAAGTAAATATTTCTATATAAATATTATTTTTTTATTTAAAACAGAAGCATTTACCAAAAGTGTCCAACAGCGTGCTAAATGTTCAATGGAATCAATATCATGTCGTTTAAAAGTTGTTAATTTTGTAAATGTAAATTAATTTTCCTCTCCATATTTTCCTCTCCATTTCCTTTCCATCTCCATCCTAATTAACAAACCACGTAACTCCAAAAAACACGATGGTGGGATTTCCATGCTATTATATTGGTTTATATTCCTGGTAGAATACTACCAAACCTCGTAACTCGAGAAAATTTAATTCAACCAAAAAAAAAAAAGGGAAAAGAAACACATAATGCGTAACTCCTTAACTGTTGCTAACCCTTGTGGTGTCGTAGATACGCTTCCCTTTTAACACCTGGTTGTGCGTGGAATTGATAGACTATTTATTGTGTGTGAGCGGTACTTCGGCATTTAGCTGCTCCTTTGAAGAACGGCTTTGGAATGCGCTACACCGGTTTTTCCTTTTACCAGGATGCTTTTCATTAAGCCGACAACGGCACCCTTTTCATGAGGTGTGTCTTGAAGGTCGACAACGGATAATTGGTTAATAATGATTTTTTCCCCCAAGATGTCAAAAGTCTCGTGTCGGCAGACGCCGAGGCGCCAGGCTTCATGGGAGGTCTACAGAGCCGCTCCAGATTGTTCTGGAAGGTTTTAGCAGAAACGGATAAAAGAGAGTCGCGTGCCAGCAGATGGACAGAGTACCCACCTTGATATTTCTTTTTTCCCCCGTGGAATTCTGCAATAAACTCGTTACGAATTGTATGACCCTGAAGAGGGTATTTTTTCTTCTTTTGCTGAGGGCCACCTATCCTAATCTTGCTAACTGTCTCTTGTCTTAAACTTAACTATATTAAATTATTTTCTTATTCTTACTACCAGTTTATCTAATTAATCTTAAATTTCCCCTACCCTTCAACTTATGAAGGTGTTAAACTTTAAATTTTGTACTTTGATAGTAATCTCACTCTTAATTAATGTACCTAGCTTTTAAATTTTAACTATTGAGCACATTATCATTGATAACATTACATCTTGCGTACAGGAGTTAAAACCTGATGGTCAAGGGACTCCAATCATCACTCAATTCTGCTCAGAGGAGTCAGAGAGAGACACAGGCGTCGAGAGAGGTTCCCGTGAGCGGACGTGCCTAATAGACCAGAGCAGAAGAACATTTCCCGTAATGGATTCCTAGCAGAGAGAGTTGAATGCAGTGGGCATCTAGCTTGTAAATTCTATGGTGTACATAGTTATTTTTTTTGTTCTTCATAAATAAAAATGAGTTCTTCTCGACAACTCGACTTTGTCCTATCTGAGGAACTATCTCGCCTGTGTTAAATCAGTGCTGTAACGACCCCATTGTTACACCCTGTAACTCCATTTTAATTATGAAGATGTTTAAAGACATAACAATGTGGCCTATATATACGAGGGTTGTAAATAAAGTAATGGCAACATACCCGGAAAACAATTTTCTAATGAAAGCACAAGCAAAATTGCATTACATTCCTTCAATATATTCAAGTCTTGTACCTTTTGCCAAATGTCAGGAAGCCGTAGGATACCGTTGGCAAGGTGTTGTGTGTTGATGTCAGGGAATGAGCGCCCTAATGCTCGGATCACAGTCAGGAAATCGGATGCCTCGAAGGGGTTCTTTCAACTTAGGAAAGAGGTCATAGTCACAAGGATTCAAGTCAGGTGAGTTCGGAGGGTGTTCCAACAACTCCCAAGACCAACGTGGCAAAAGATCATTTACAGCTCGGACAACATGACAACAAGCATTTTCATGCAACACGATAGGGAGATTGTCCTGCAATAAACGTGGACGTTTGTGTCGTATAGCCGAGTGCAGATGGTGCTGTAGCCACGAGCAACCTCGATTTTAATCTCCTACCGCTGATCACTTTTTGCAAACATGGTTTAGAGCGGTAGGAATGACACTGTCCACTTCAACGTAACGCAACAACTACCCCTTCTACTGGATGGACGGTTTTATGCACTCTACACATCGACAAAAACTCCACCTCCCTCCTCCGATATCCTGTTTGCGCATGCCTGACTTTCTGAGCTACGTTACCACTACTTTATTTACAACCCTCGTATATCTCAGAACATTTTAACATTTATTTTTAAGAATAAACAATAATAATTTATCTTTTCACTGTCGAATAAATCTGTTTTTTCTTTATAAAATAAAAAGCGAGAAATGTGAGTTACGTGGTTTGTTTTATTAGGACAACTACATGTACTTGATAGTACATTTTGATTTAAAATCCATTAATTTTGAATAATGATGATAAATCAAACATGTATGGCGTGTCATTTGAATTTCCCGTAAAATATATGAATCTTTCAATTATTAACCATATCTAGAGTTAACACTTTCTTTTATCTAAAAGCATTAGCATTCTGAATGCTTGATTTATTTAAACTACAGTATTAAACTCATAAAGCAACCCTGTTGTCTCAAACTATTTAGCTAATACCTTGAACTAGCAATAATTACTAAACTACTCTACTATATGCTATAAAACAGGGTCAGTCACATATATGTTGCTTTGGGGAAAACTGGCCATTCATTAACTTAAACTGAGTTATAAACATTGTTACAATTCGTAACTCTATTTGAGTCCAAATACCTCCTAACTCATATTTCTATGTCATAAATATTGTAAATTTATTTGCATTGCTTGCAATTCTTGATCTATGCATGCAAATGTATTTCCTTGGCAAGTTTTAATATTTTCTGATATGCTCAGGTGGATAGATAAAATATTGCGGTAAAGTAACAAAATGCATTCACTAATCTAAATACACTGCTGGCCACTGTAAACGCAACACCCTGAAGGAAACATGCAAATAATATGAAATTTACAACATGCATTAGCGGAGGTGAGATATGCAAATGATTAGAATTTCAGCGCAGACGCACATCACGCGCGCCTGTGGCGCCACTTCAAAGCGCTATTTAAGGCTTGGAGATTTCGACGATTTCAAGTTCGGCAATTGTGTTTTTCTTGTGGTTTTTTCCAAAAAACACGATCAATTATGCCTCGTCGAAAACAGCGATCATCTTTTGATCAAGTATCCGAGTTCGACAGAGGAAGGATAGTGGCCTACCGAGATTGTGGATTATCTTTCAGGGAAATCGGTAGTCGTGTTGGACGAAACCAAACAACTGTAATGCGGATTTGTGATCGTTGGATGCAGGAGGGTACGACGGACCGGCGTGTTCGATCGCATTCACCTCAGTGCACCACTTCATGTGATGTCAGGCAAATTGTGCGCATGACAGTGACGGATCGCTCAGTAACATCACGAACCATAGCACAGCACATGCAGTCTGTAACGCATCATCCAGTGTCTGCGCGTACCATTCGACGCCGTTTACAGCAGAGTGGTCTGTCCGCATGACGTCCATTGCTTTGTCTACCCTTGACGCAGAACCA
The DNA here is from genome assembly GCA_907164885.2 of Dolomedes plantarius. NCBI lineage: Eukaryota > Metazoa > Arthropoda > Arachnida > Araneae > Dolomedidae > Dolomedes > Dolomedes plantarius. Next base: position 51,263,921 of record OU015491.1, on the reverse strand, counting down.
CAGACGTCTCCGCCGCCAATGGAGCGATGACAGAAGGATGTGGACGGCAGAATGGAATGAAATTGTCTTTACTGACGAGTCACGCATCTGTCTGCAACACCACGATGGTCGCATTCGAGTCTGGAGACACCGTGAAGAGAGGATGCTGAACAGCTGTGTTATGCACCGCCACACTGGTCCTGCACCGGGTATTATATTATGGGGCGGTATTGGATATCACTCTCGCACACCTCTAGTACGCATTGCCGGTACTTTAAACAGCCAGCGCTACATCTCCGAGGTGTTGGAGCCAGTTGTCCTTCCTTGCCTTCAGGGCTTGCCCACAGCCATATTTCAACAGGATAATGCGCGACCACACGTGGCACGCATTGTCCAAAGGTTCTTCGTCAATCGCCAGATTGAATTGCTTCTCTGGCCGCCTCGCTCTCCGGATCTTTCGCCGATAGAAAACATGTGGTCCATGGTTGCTCTACGATTGACCCAGATTCCATCCCCAGCTGCCACAGCAGATAAACTTTGGCAACGATTGGAAGCTGCTTGGTCTGCTGTACCCCAAGAACTCATCCAAAGTCTCTTTGAATCAATGCCGAGGCGTGTGGCAGCGGTGATCTCCAACAATGGCGGCTACTGTGGCTACTGATTTTGAGAGGAACCACACTTCACAGAAGTCTAAAAATTTAATCATTTGATACTTGGTCAACATGTTATCTACAAAATAAATTTTGTTGTGATATCTCTTGTCTTTCTTAGTGTTGCAATTTGGGTGGCCAGCAGTGTATATTAATGCTTTTTTAGATTAACAAATGACATTTAATTAATGAAAGAAGATCTGTCGCATTTCAGGAAAAGGGGGAAATACCTAAGTACATAAAACCCCAAAAGTCATAGTCAGCTGCCTGAAGAAGTCTAAAATGTTCAGAATTACATTGTATTGTACTTCATAAATGAAAACTTAATTACATAATTTTACCATTTCTCAAAGATATCAAGAAATTGTATTTGTTTCGCAGAACTTCGATTATGTTTGTGAAACTGAAGCTCTTAGTAAAGACCTAAGAATGCAAAAACTTTTATGATTCATAAATTAATATTAAATGCTATTCTTATTTGAGATCGTGTCTTGTGAAACATTGTAACGAATCACGGATTGCTTACTTGGATAGTTTTACTGTAAAATGTGTTCAAAGCGGTCCCGATATTAATTTATCAGTATCTTTAAAGGCTAAATTGTCAAGTAGAAAATGCTTAAATTTACCTTAATGGGGTTTAAAATGTCAGCTTTCTTAAGTTACATTGAAAGAGAATATAAGGGAATATAGCTTTCTCTTCTCTTTTGCTATATACTTGAACTTATTTTCTAGTGTTAGTGTTATAAATGTATGTTGGCAAACATTTGATTTTCTAGAGCCAAAAGAACAGGTAGCTGTAAAGAAATCAATTGATGTTGTCATTTTAATGGAAATTACATAAAAACAAGCGGAAAAAACATAGTCGACATGGTCTAAAATAACCGAAAATACACACTAAAGTCACACTTTAAGGAGTCGAAAATTAAATATATCTTGGGGTCAACAGGGCTCATCCAATGTGAAGAACAGGGATTCACACAGTCTATGAAACGGTAAAGTTTTCCGCATAAGATGCGCATATGTAATTTTATTAGAGTTAAGTGGTGATGGCTATATTTTCGCTCAAGTGCTACCTCCAGACAAATTTGGAAAAGATTTATTATTAAGGGATAAATTAGTGTTTATAGGACTGATTTATGTATTTGAAACAACACTACAACAAATCAAAAACACACAGAAATACGGTGTCAATTAGTTTCGAACTAATAATTGGTACATCACTAGACTGAGGAACGTTACATGTGGGTGTCTCTTCACACACAATACTCTTCAATCTAATGATGATCTATTAGTTCGAAACTAGTTGCCATCCCTTTTATAATTGTGGATATTAAGAAGCTGTGTGTTCTTGTTCAGCGTTTGCTCACGTTTCCTGTAAGTTATAACTAAAGAAACTTTTAATATAATGTATAAGTATACGTAACATTTTAATATTATGTATAAGTTTGTTTAGAAAAAATCCATCCCATAATTTAGGAAAAATAGTATACCCACCGCTGTGTTCAATAATGGTGTCCGGGGCACGTAAAATATGTCGTGGCTGCAATGTCGTCCAAGTTTTCAAATTTACCTCTGGAGGTGCGGTGTCAAATGTTCAGGTCTCGTTGCTTGACTTGGTTCAAAATTACGGGACCGGGCCATAGGGGAGTAATGCTGATCCACCTATACGGTGCTCCCAGAGTAATGGCCAGCAAAACCGTGGTGTCATATGGCGGTAAGGTAATGTCCAATAAACCGAAAGCCACATTGGGAAAAAAATTCGGAAAAATAGTAAATGATAAAGAAGAAAGGCTTATTTAAATCTCTTTGTAGATATTTGCAGGTTGTGACAGGAGCCTGGATTTACTGGGCAATGGATTCAGTTTTGTTTTGTGTTGTATTGTATATGTAAGCACAGGGTGTTTTTTTTATTCTAGTTCACATTTCTTTTTATGTTCTAATAATAATTATGCATGTAGACTGAATATTTTATTGGAAGACATACTCTCTCTATGAAAGTATTCTTTTTTTTTTCCTTTATACTATTTTAAAATTACATAAATAGGTTTTTTAAGCTTTTCTCCCATTCTGATAAAAAAAATATATATACTATTAATGCACAATATTGAAAAGAAAGTGGGCTGGTCGTGACTGGGCAAGGTCGACTCAGCCTTTCATCCCTTCAGTGGGTCGATAAAATGAGGACCAAGCATGCTTGGGAACTAAACTCTGGGGGTCCCACGTCAGGTTGACCACCTGACTGCGACACATGCTGTATGGCACCCCAAGCCCACGGTTATGAAAGCGGAGATGGGTACCGCCGGCCCTGGTCCACATCGGACTGTTCCGCCGTGAGTTTTTAAAGTTTTATTGAAAAGAAAGTATATTTAGTTTTAAATAGCACTTGTGGTGGCCCTGTGGTACAGTTCGCTGGTTTTCGGTGTTCGGATCGAATCCCGGCGTTGCTCTACGAAAAATGCCTCCGTTTGTGTCGTCCTTTCATAGGGGGTAATGCTGTCCGCCTGTATGGTGCCCCCCATAATAAAATGGACTGTAAACTGCGGTGTAGTATAAGCCAATGATTGACGACAAGTGCTTCCGCTTAAAAGAAGAAAAAAAAAAGTTTTAAATATCCTGCATTATAACTCAACATAATATTTTTAAAATGGGGACTAACTGAAAGTCGCTAACTCTTTTGCGTTGTTCTTGCATCCTCTAACAAAACATACCATCCGAGTCATATTTTCAGTTTTATGTTATTTATTTTCTGTTAAAATTAGGCTTACTTGAAAATGAATGTGAACGGACGTAATAGTTATGATTCTACTTGCAATTTTCACCCCGTATTTCAAATTTAATAAATGCAATAGGAGGAAAATTATTACAAAAAAGCTGTAAATATCTTTGAAAGGTAAAAAATGTCAAATATTAAGAGTAATTTTATTAAACTGAATTTTTTTCTACCAAGATTCAGATAAAAAATGCGAGGGCAATGTAAAGAAAAGGACCAAAATTCCCCTAATAGTTGCCGTGTTCTGTGTATGTATGTATCTGTCATGAACTCTTCCGGAGCAACCGCTTCATAAATATATCAGCCTACGTCATCCATTTTGTTTTATGAGTTAGGTTTAACAAGTTAAAAGTAAAGTTCAAAAAGATTATTTGCTATCTAAACCGAAATAATTTATTAGAAACAACGTAATATCGAAATAAATAAAATCTATTTAAAATTTTATACGACTGTAAAAACGGTTATAACAATTTTAAAACAGCTTGCCACCGTTTAAACCTGTTCATAGAATAAAAAATCCTTCCATTGTAGCGTATTTTCACTGTGAATTTCATATTCATTACAGAATTATCTCTTTTCCGCCACCTTTCGCGTTATCATAGTGTTTCAATTAAATTAATAACAATTGTTCATTTTATATACTCAGAACTTGAAAATGCAAACACAAGTGAGTCATTCATTCACCGCGATTCATTCATCGTCATTAATTTAAGATGAATTGAATCAGACAATTTTTTTCACAGTAAAACAGTTTTTCCTTATATTATTTTTTAATACATATATTTATATTTTAACCATATAATATATATATTTTTTAACCAGATATTACAATAATGTCCAATTTAGTATTTTCGGAAAGTTGCAAACTCGACGCATGCGTAGTGATATGTTCAAAACTGTCTGTACGGTAGAGTGCTTTTTAAAGCGAATACCTAACATAACCGCAAAATTTTCTTACATTTTTAAAAGTGTTTAATTGAATATTTATAAATTGCCAACACACGTGGCTTTCATGTGCTCACATGTGGCTTTCATGTAAATGTTACGTAAAGCATTCTATTAAGATGATAATGTTTTTAATTTCTGTTTATTATTTTATTTTTAATATTACTTTTAATAGTACTTTTATAACGATTGGTATTTTACCGTCAAATTTTGACGGATACTATCTATTGTTTAATACTTAGCTGTATTTTCGATTTTCGCAACATCCTTTAAAGTATTCTATTCATAGTTTTGGATTACTGTTAAATATATTTAAAGTAAGTACTAAAACAAATATTTCATCAAGAATGAGAAAAATTACTCATAATATTTTAGATAATCAACAACATATGAAATTAAGAATTTTTTCTGGGGGGGAGGGGTATAAAATATCATACATAAAAGAAATAATATTGAAGAAATGCAGTTGAGAGAGAAATTTTTACAATATTTTTTAAAACAACATTTTATAAAATAAGGAAAAAATTGATAAAAATTCTAAACAGCAGAAAATAAATTTCGTTTTGAAATCGATACCTGATAGATTAAACGCAAAAATGCGATTTTGTTTGTATTGTAAAAATTTGCTTCGATTAGACACGTAGACAGTAATCATTTACTTTACGCTGATCCCAAGAAAGGTGAAAGTACCTAATTATTTTAAGAACACTGTACATACCGTATTAACTAATGATAAAAGTATCTGCTCATGGTATTTAAAATTATTGGTTATCGCACGGGCAATTCAATAAACGATTGCTATTGAAAGAAAATTTTTTGTCGATATACAAAGTACATTTGAAATATGATTTGGGGAGTAATATCAATCAATAGAAAGGACATTAATGAATATAGTTAATGTACAGTGTATACAATCTGAATACTTTTGATGAAAACATAATTTGCCAAGACTTATGCATGGTTCTGCTTTATACATATTGTATGCCCATGTTAATGAGGGGCTGATTTTTGTTGAAGCACTGTGACAGATTACAAGTAAAAAATTATTACCACGGTGTATAATTATCGTCGAACAAAAAAGATTGTCTCCTGAACTATTTTATTTACAGATGTTTCAGAATAAAGCCATTAGCCTTCTAGCTTCCTAGTACAGAGTTAGCACAAATGAATGACCAGATTTTAAATATTTATATTTTCGAAACTATTACAAGTATTACATTAAGTGATACACGAAATTAAAGAAAAATATACCAAGTTTTATTTTCACTTACAAATGTTTGATGTGTAACCCTTTTGTTACACAACAAACATCTAATCTGTAATCACGTTCGTTCCACACATTTTGTAGTGTCACATTGTCAATAGTTCCTAATGCTGCACAAATGCATTCTTTAATTTCTTGCAGTGTGTTCGGCATCGGTGGTTCGTAAACAGCGTCATTGACGTAACCCCATAAAAAGAAATCACATGGCATAAGGTCCGGGGATCTTGATGGCCATGTGATTAAGGTTAATCACTGTCACCCACACGCACCATCCATGTGGAAGCTCCTCGTTTGAGTAAGCACCTACATACAAATTTCAATAAGTAACCCTCGCATATTTTAAAACGAAAAAACTATTCTCTGCCACTGTCGCCATTTTTGGATTTCCATCACAGCGTTCTATAGATATGCTGCCATCCATTGCTCGACGGTGGAAAAATAAACTTGGTGGATAAATAAATAAATGGCACGTGTCTAAATGTTCACCATTCACTGGTTGTTCGGAATTGCATAAAGTACAATTAGGCGAGTCCCTAAGACCTATTCTAAAAAGGTGAGCATCGAGGCAATTGTGTCCAGTAATAAGACGAAACAGGGCGAAAACAGAACCACGAGGAAAAACTCGGAATTGGAGTCCTTCGAATAGTAAGGATCTCCCAAGCTTTATTAATCACTAGCTTTATTAATCATTTCCAGTTTATATCTTTTTCCAAGGTCCAATTTCACGAGAAGTTTGGCTCAATGGAAGGTCATCAATGAATTTGGTTTGTGTAGAATGAAGGTACCTATCTTCGCTACGAGGTCCACCTTTTCATTAAGGATGCGACATCGATGTCGATGTTTTAAACATCAATTTATTAAAGCCAATGTTTTCTTAACATCGATATTTTGTGCTCGATGTTTTACGTTCTCACGATGTTTTCTTTTTTTAATGAAAAAGTACCATAAATAAAAAAAAATTACCACGTAGCATAATTTTCACACTCAGTAAATGTCTGAGTTCTGAAAAGGACGAATACAAAAGGGAGAACGATTCCTTAGCAAACAGACAAATGGCAATCAACAACCAATGAACCAATCACAGCGCTTGAAATGTTCCTGATACTCCAGAACCTTCCACAGGGATTTATTTTACAAATAGTATATACACGAGAGCAGCCATTTAAGTTTTTGTTTTGTTCTGGTTTTATATAAGTTGATGTTAATATTATTAGTAGGATGCCTCCTAAAAGTACCGTTTGGAAATATTTTTGCAAAACCTGTGACAAATTCGCGAAATGCAATATTTGCCTGAAGTCCCTCAAAACTTCTGGCAATACCACGAATTTATCTGGACATTTGAAGGCAAAACATGGCGATATTTACAACGAGAATTTTGAGTCATCAATGTAGCCCAAGGCACAAGCAACTAAGTTTTTGTCATTTGTGTCAGCCCAATCAGAGAGTAAAATTAAATCACCCCCCTCCCCCCCACGACTAACCGAAGTAACATTAATGTTAGAGATTACTAAACCAGTTTTAAAAAATGGATGTTCTAAAACATCGATGGTTAAAAACATCGATGGTTTTCGGGCGATGTTTTATTAGTATCGATGTTTTAATATTGAATATCGATGTTTCAAAACATCGATGTTTTGTTATGGATGTCGCATCCCTACTTTTCATTCCCTTCTACACCACAGTGATCGGGGATCTATTGCAGCACTACGGAATCAGCTATAGAGTTCAATATTTTCTACATTCATAAATTTGTTTCTGGTCATATGCTCTATTATTACATATAACTTGCAGAGTGGCTCTAGATTCGGACAAAAGCCGCCCCTGTCCTAAAAACGGAATTTTTCTAGCTATTGTTTTTTCAACATTTCATTCCAAATAGGTCACACATTTATCTACATTAAGCCGCATGTACCAGACTTTGAGGACATGAGAGAAAAGAGCTGTACGTTCATCTTTAACATTTGTGCAGTACGGAGCTATGCATTTTGGCATTATTGCAACTTTATAACCCTAATTTTTATTTTGTTCTCTCTCTGTTATCTCATGAGTCTCATCTATTCTTTGAAGTTCTCTATTTTCTAGAATTATAAGGTTTATTGCAGGAAATGTTTTTCATTCTATTGTAATTATGCAAAATGCAACTTTATAACCCTAATTTTTATTTTGTTCTCTCTCTGTTATCTCATGAGTCTCATCTATTTTTTGAAGTTCTCTATTTTCTAGAATTATAAGGTTTATTGCAGGAAATGTTGTTCATTCTATTGTAATTATGCAAACTGCATATGTATAATCATGCATAACGATAACCATTATAAAATTTAGATAAACTAGTCCAGACTCAATTCAATTAAAATGAAGAAATTTCGAAAGCATTTCTTAGTAATATATCAAAGCAATTCTGGAAAAATACTATTTTGTTTAATTCATTTTCCTTTATTGTAATCTTTATAAAGCATATTAACTTTTGATGATTAATACAATCAGTTAGTGTTAAGAAGACACTAAGTGATAGAAAAAATTTCCTTTTACACCAATATACATATAGATCTGTTATTTTATCAACAAATCTATTGTAACATATAGTGCACTGGAGTATGTTTGAAAACTCGAGATAACTCCTAATATATCTTCCAGTGATATATACACAATATTAGCCGTATAATTCCTTCATTTATCATACACACTTTATCTGCTTCTTTAATAGAAGTTATGGTCCAAGAAATGGCTCAATGGATGTATTGAAATCCATAATGCATCGGTTATTACATAATAAATACGTATAAAAATCACAGCTTTCATCCTTAAGGGAAGTATGTTATGGAAGAGGAAAATGTTTTACGAAGCATCATGAGGTGTGCAATTTATCCGGTTTATATTTATGTGCCTTTTTATTATACCTCTCTAGATAACTTATTATTTCTTTTTAGTTAACCATTTGTTTATAAAATGTTACCTAAAAACTAATATACCAGTTTCTTTCTTAAGACAGAATTTTTAGAGAGAAAAATGGAAATAAGATTAATGTACTATACAAATTTTGAGGAATGTAAGAATTCCATACTTATGATTCCATACTTATGATACTGAAAGTAATTCAGAAGTAAAGGTATACCGTCGGATTTTCTTCCTGTGCCAGCCGATTAGTTTTAAAAGCAGTCCAAAACGAACAATTGCAAAAACATTGGTACATCCATTCCTTACGTATTGATGTATAGAGCAGAGGTGGGGAACCTTTTTACCATTAGAGGCCACATGTAAATTAGGTAGTAATAAAGGAGGCCACATTAAGTTGATGTACCTATAAATGCGACTTTTATGAAATTATTATAGTTAGGTATAGTTTTAACAATTTGGTGCATTATATAGAAAAATAACAACAAAAAATTAAGTCCTTATTTATTTACTATTTGACTTAAAACGTTACAATATAAAATATTTTTGTATTCACATAAGGGTAAAAACTTGTTATAACATTAATCACTAATTATTAATTTTTTTTATAAAATTATAAGATTAATAGATACCACTGCATTTTTTTATATTTCACTGTTGGTATTTTTATTTATGTAAGCACATATCCAGATTTTTAAATATATCCATATTTTTAAATTTTAATAAAAACTACATATTTAAATACCACTTCAAATAAAACAATATAGTAGAAGTATTTTTAAATAATTTTAACATTATAAAGAAATACAATAGAAAAATAATAGCATTAAATTATAAATAACTGACATAGTAACAATTCCTAAACTAATTTGAAGGCCGCACAAGAAGATCACGGAGGCCGCATGCGGCCTTAAGGCAGCGTGTTCCCCACCTATGGTATAGAGCTAACCCGGATCTTTAATTACAATTGAGAAGTAAAAGTTAAAATGTGTCACAAAATCGGCCCAACCAGTGGGGCTACTTTGTGACATCTGTGTTCTCGCCTTGAAATTCAAGAGGAAAAATTACTTGACACAAAGTTAGACAGTAAAACACTTATCAAAAGTTTTTACACAATTTTATATACCTATACAAATATTGGATAGCTTTATCTATATCTTTGACATCAAAGAGACATCTGGTGCCCAGAGCAGCCATCAGTTCTTTGAGAAGATGAGGAAATTCGTCTTTCGGCACATTCTGCTGCTTCGGGTAGTGTTTTTTTCGAGATAGTCAATGCTACTTTCTCTCCAGTGTTATTTGAGAGGACGGAAAAATGGAACATCGAGCGACTGGAGGAGGTGGGTCAACTTTGTGGGTTATTTTGTGACAGTGTCACAGTGTCACAAAGTAACCCGATCACCTTTCGATATTTATCTTATGTTCTCAAATATCTCAAAAATATCACTAGAAAATTGTTGTATTGCTCCACAATCTAACCAACATATTGACAATAAAAAATATACCACTGTGGTAGTTGGTTGCATAAGGTGTCAGCCTTCAGCAAACAAAGTTTCCGAAGATTGAGTCAATAGCTTGACAACATCTTTGAATATTACACTGGCAAGTGAAGACAAATGACGCGCAGAAGCTTCGGACACTGGCCTCTAGGTGTCTCTGTATGTCGGACAAGCTGTTGACGCCGTTCTTTGCCTTCCCCGTATAACGGGCGCGGCGCAAGATTCGAAATACGAAAAAATTACCATGTGTCACAAAGTTACCCCTGCAGTCTCAAAGGAACCCCCGTCTTATGGCACTTTGAAATTATAAAAAATACGGACTATTTGCAACACTTTCTCGTGTAATTACTGTAACTTGTTAGTAGCACAAAATATTTTCGGTTATTAATGAACAAAATACTTGTAACTGTGTAAAATAACGCCTTGATTCCTTAGACAAGAAACAAAAAAATGTTTGAAACTCATTATTTATCATAGAAATCTAGAAAAAATCAACACTAAACAATTATGAGAGAATGAATAAACAATTTTCACAACAATATCGGAAAGTATAGGATTTCATCTAATTACTTGCAGATTTTTTAATTAAAATATGAAAGTATTATTGGTACAAGTAGAAAAATTAATTACTGGACATCATGATTAACACTTTTGATAAGAGAAGAAGTAAAGAAAAGATTCTTTTGTTTAGAAGTCATCATATATAGGCAGTGTGAACAAATTAGTAAAAGTAAAATATTTCTGAAGAGCTATTGCAAAATTAATAAATTCATTGTATGTATATTGTGCTATAGTAATACAGATAGAAAAAAATTCAATATGTGCACAGGGAAGAGGTGTTCAACCAAACGTTCTTCGAGCGAATATTAACTGACTGTTACCATTAGGTTCAGGCCGAATAAAAAATATAAACCACAGCTCAAATTAATCACTAGAGTCAGTATACAGGAATAGTGCATAAAGGAACAAATTATTATAGCTTCACTTATTTTGCTAGTTTTAAAAAGGAAAAGAACAGAAATCTATGTAAGTAATCCCTTCAGGCTAACTGTAAAAAACACAATTTATAACTATTCGGTCCATTTAATTTCGTTTCAGCTCCTTTTAGTCCCATAATAAGATGCAAGTTATTTATTCGGCAAAATTAAGTGTAAATTGAGTGTACGCGACAAAATTGATTTCCTCGTAATAATTGGCTCTTAAGCCTGGAGGGTTCTCATGAGCTTTCAAGATTGATTAAAAAAATTACCCTCCATAGTTATGCAACAAACCATAAATTCTACTCAAGCATAGGATCGTATCTAAAAATTTTAAGCTACAAATCGTTACAGCCGAATGGTTTTATCACTCTAAGACTGGTTGACTACCTTCAAATTGCCACAAACGAGATAAATAATTAAAGAAAATCTGCTATCGTTTGCAACGATATTTGTTAGGCATAACATGCCGAGGAGCCCATAAGAATTGAGATTCTTTAGTCTACGGATACTATGTACGCTAAACTTAGCCTTTACTTTGATTCAGTTACCCCTCTGACGAGGATAGATTTTAGGCAAATTTGTGATTTTAATAGCATAGCCGTGTTAAACTTGTAATATTGCCGTTATGAATTTCACCTTCTGGTGTGCCCGGGTCTCGATGCAGATTCTCAACAGCTAAGAATCGTTATATTGATCAAACCAAGCGTGCTCTTAAATTCCGCTTGTAGGAACACGAGAGTTACGTTAAAAAGCATGAGTTAAATCGTTCGTCCATTGCTCAACTCGCCTGGACTTTGAACCATCGGTTTGATTTTCATTCTGCCTCTATTATTCAGAAATGTCGCTCACCTGCTGATCTTGATTTCTGGGAAGCTTATCACATTTTCTAAAAATTCGGGTTCTTTGGTTAATGATTTGTCTAACATCCCTGTTTTTCCTCAATTGTGGAAAGGGTTACTTCACTTTTTTCACCTTTTTTCTCTCTTTTAGCCACTAGATGGCGCTGCTTGCCCTATGGCTGTCCCTTCGCTGCTTGCTTGTGATTTGTTTGCGGTGTTCGAGCCTTCGGGCTTTCGACACGCGCGGGTACTTAAGTGAATGCGCACGTGCCTGGTCGCTTAGTAACACTCACTCAGACGCTGTACACCGAGGTGTGCAGACGTGTGCTTCTACTGCTGCCTAAGCCTAGCGCGCCTATACACGTGCTTGCACGTGCTATCGCTCTACAGCCAGCTTTGCTTTTTGCTCGCTCGTTTCCCAGTTACGTTCAGTCGGGTGATTCTGTGGGGTATTTTTATAGCTTGCTCATGAGTGACCGGGCTAATGTAGCTGGATCAGCGGGCGTAAGCCCTGTTGGCCGCTTTTATCGGACTTCCGACTCCGATTCTGGGGATGACGTCTCGTTAGTTTCTACGGCGTCACTCTCCAGCTTGGACTTCCTTAAAATCTCTCTCCAGCCGAATAATGATGACGCTCTGCTGCGTTTGGCAGTGGATGCTAGGAAAGAACTTGGATCATACCCTAGGAAACTTACCAAAGGTCAAAAGAAAAAACTTGCTGCCGCCAGGAAGCAAGCCGAAGCCATTGAAACAGTACAGATCGACCAGACGCCACGTGACGACGGGGATTTGTTCACGAAACTCCAAAGCAAGGGCGGATCTATCCACGACTTCATCGATGCTCAGTACCCGGTGGATCATTTCAGTTTCTCCCAGATTCTGAAGGACTTTGCCGATAGCCTGTGCTACTCACCGTACTTCTCGCCGGTCGAAGAGAACGCCAAGGTAAGTGATGCTCTTGATCAGTTGTATTCAGTGCTCACTAGTAATAATGTTAAAGATATTAAGGATTTTATTCACATCTATCGTTTTGTGAATTTCTAAGGGTTAAATATGTCAGGAATTAATACTTGTATTTTTGCTAAGTTTAACGCGGAATTATTTTTAACTGAGAACGGTACTTTAGACTATAGAACTAAAGCTGCTAAACGTCAGAGAGAAGACTCTATTTCTTCCCTGGATTCTAGTATTATAACTACTAATCATAACTCTGAACAGCCGACCGCCACTGATACTGAAAACCTTGAAATCATTACTTCTTCTGAAGCGGTATAAATGGAGACGCAAGAAACCGCGGAACCTAAGCGCTTGCAAAAACTCCATATTTATTTTGAATCTGGGCCAAACTATAAAACCCTAATTACTCTAATTAAAGATATCTGTCCCGAAGCCGAGCCAGAAATGGCCGGCTCTTTGATTCACGTTGTTTTCACGAATGTCGTGAGTTATAAAAAAGCTCAGGAATTACTAACTAAAAATGATGTGCCATTTAGAATAATCGATCCGAGGTCGGAAAGGCCACGTAAGATCTTATTCAAGGGCTTGCCCGCCAATACTGATAGGCAAGACATTCACGATGCTCTAACTAACATTGGCATTGAGCCTATTAAAATCGCGTACTTAACCAACAAGAGAACTAAAACTATTTTACCGCTATTCATGGCTTCCCTCAAACCGTCACCAAACAACGATAATCTTAACAAACTTACCAGTATTAATTTTCTTAAAATTACTATTACCCCCTTCAAAAATTCTGGAACGGCTCAATGCTACAACTGTCAGCGGTTCGGGCATGCGAGCACCACTTGTAATCTAACACCCAAATGTCTATTATGTAGTGGGAGACATCAGGCTAGGATTTGTCCCATTAAGGGAAATCCTGAGCTATTCAAATGTGCTAATTGTGGAGGCAACCACACTGCCACCAAATGTTCTAGACACCCTAAAAACATACCTAAATCCAAAAAAGACGCCAATACTAGTAATTCTAATAATTATACCAACACCAACTTCATTCCTGCCCCTATCCCAAACACTTCTGCTTGGAATAAAAACATCGATCACGCTAATCACAAAAACTCTCCGGCTTCTAGCAAAACCAACTCTGACTCCATTACTGACATTCAAAATAACGCTCCTAGTGCTTCGGAACTAGTTTACGCTAGAACCGCGCCTAGGAAAAAAATTGATATCGAAAAACCGATTTCCCAAATATTCTGCTCATTCTAACCATACATATGACAACCACACTACTAATAATAATGGCCTCTCCGACTTCTCGGAAATTATTAAATACGTGAAGGAATTTTCGCAAACATTTTCTATCCCTGACGTTCTGCAGCTCCTCAGTAAAGTCGCCGCGGCTCTTAGAAAGCCCGACGACAATGTAGCCAAACTGCTAAACGCCTTTACCATCATATGTGACTACTTCTGCCCCGACCCGGGTTCGATCCCAGCTCGGGGAACTTCTGGCTAGCTCATTCTTCTTGTTTTGCTGCCTTGCTAATGTCTAGCTACTTCTGCTTTTCCCTTCGTAATGACGTTAATTTATTTAAGTACTGTTTTTTAATTACTTTAATTAATTTTCTCACTTTTTAATTTTTAATTTAATTTTTTTTGTTAACGTTTTGTTTTACTTACATTCTTAAATATCTCCTAACCCCCTTTTGCATTTACGTAAGCTGTATTAATTCTTTTTTCTTGAGCACTGAATTACAACTCGATTCTCGAGTATCACTGCGATTGTTATCTTGAAGATGTCTACCGTGCTGACTGGAGATAAAGTCCAATCGGACCAGGGTACTCCAGTTCGTAAACCAAATAGTAGCTGGTCGCTTAGTGTTCGGCTTTTTCAGCTGCCACTAAGTTCTTTGCACTGATGAAGAAGCTCCTTTGCAGCTTCAAAACGGACGTCTGCAAAATTGCACCTTACTGCTATTTGTGCTTTATTTACGTTGGATTTCCTGTTTATACCTCGAGCACAAAATGTTTTGTCTTTTCTTTTCATAACAATCGTTAGCAAGTTATATTGGGATTCAAGGATCCCTAAGACCTAAGTCGGCGGTTTTCACCTTTTTTATGTTTCTATTAAATTTACTTGTACCTTTGTATGATTTACTGTATTTTGTTTGTCCCCATACTTTACAATGTAGTGGGTACCAGAAGTGAAATGTATTTATTTTCCTATAAAGTCAAATGTAACAATAATAATAGTGTATAGTTGTTGTGATTTTCAGTGCTTAACGTCGTAGCAGAAATTTTGGAAATTGTCTCTAAGACATTTATAGGTTCGTCAACTTTCTATCACAGAACTTCATCGGATTAAAACTATTTGAGAGCAGAATTTCAGCGGGGAGAATAAGCACTTGCATTGCTGATGGGCAGAAGTGAGTTTCTACATGAATTGATAGCTTGCTATTGGAAAGCTTTTGGAGAAATCCCTATTAACCCATTAGGTTTGCTCTTCTGTGAGAAAGCTGAATATTGTTCATGAGAATGAAAGGTAATGGATATCGGTGTACATAATGTTTAACGATCAGTCGGTATGTGATTAGATAACCTGTAATTCTGTAACCAATGAATTCCTCGTAGAGTAAAAGTTGTAAGGTATACATAAGATTCGATTCACAAAAATCGAACTTTTGAGTGAATGAATTAAAGAAGCTGCTTGAATGAATTAAAGAAGAATATGCTAATTTCGGCATACTCGCTTGGTATAAATACCAAGCAGCTTGATTAATAAAAAGGTTGAAAGAGGTTGTTAAAGTTGATAGATAAGTGAGTTAAGGGAGCTACGAGGAAAGCAGCTCCAGGTGTTAGCCGGCGCTAGTGCTTAGGGGGCCCAAAGTTTACGTGGCAGAACTGCTGGTTTGTGAGTATGGCAAAGTGTATTTTCATTGAATGCTAATATATATATTCCGTACAAGTAGCACGTATGCTTATTGCTGTAAAAGCAAATTCTATATGTGCAACTAATTCAATAAACATTGTTTCCTGTATAAACTGTCTTTGTATCAAATTCATTTAGAGTACCACTTCAAATTATATACACCCAAGTGCGGGAAGAAGTGAGCTATACTCTATAAAGTCTAGAAAATTTCTGAACGTTTAGAAAGAACCCTTCTAAGCAGATTTGCAGAAATTCACAGGGGAATTTTTTTAGAAGTTATGTATTCTAACCTTTATATTTTTAAGAAAAAGATTATGTTTTGCTTAAAACATTTAGAAAACTACTGAAATATACCTTAAAGGAAAATATTTTTAATAGGAAGTGGTAACAATTCTCAGTTACTTTCAGACACATGTCAATACCTTTTTTAGTACTCATTTCGAGAGTTGAGAAGTAGGAACCTGTACTAACAGAATTTAATTTGAAAATTTCTAAATTGATTTATATCCATATAATTATGAAAAATATATAAGACTTAATAAAATGAAGAATGCTAAATACTAGCAGCACATTAACAGGCAGATCATATGTTCTTAAACTTTTAATGAGTAAATATATATAGTGAACCTATGAAATTAATACCGAAATCTGTTTTGTACATTATCAAAGTGGCAAAGTAAGCTTATTTTTTTAAAAAAGTTAGAAAAATAATTTTTTTATTGTTTTCTTAAAATATGATTATTTAATCTCCATTTTTTAATTCATTATGAACGCATTTCTTTGTTTTAATGACGTCGTTCTTCTATAATTTTTTTTAAAAATTAAATACATGAAATTCTGAAGTATTATATATTTAGTCTGTTTTTGACTTGGGCCAAGATAGAAATAAATTAATTTTTTTCATTATTTTTTTACTAAAATGTAGCTTTAACACAAATAAAAAATAAATATTCCAGTTATGTCTAAATCTTTATTTTTTATTAAAAAAAACACGGTTTTAACTAAGCTAAAAATTCTAGGCTTCTACAATCTTTTTTAAATCTAAATGTTATTGAATTCCTTTAAAGTGAAAAAAAAATTAAATAATCCGTTGTGCTTTTCCATTAATTCTAAACACAAAGCAATGTTGCGAAATTATTTTAAATGTATATTTCTGCAGTTAAACTAGCATATAAAGACTTATCTTCATGCGCTAATATGCTAAAGCGAAATACACCAACTTAATAAATGCTGCCGCAAAATTGCAACTTTTTATTTTTTAATTAAATTTAACTCAGTTTGAAATTCCTGTCACATACAGAATTAATTGTCTAAATCAAAGGAATAATGAAATTCTCTCTTTCAGCAATTAGAAATTCCTGTAGTTACTTCTGTTCCATACCGCGAAAGAAATTACACCCGAATTCCGCGGACATGTTCAGAATATTCAGGGCAGAAAACTCGCTGACTTACTATTCTATTAAGCTCTGTGTTAGGTAAGCCGCAATTTTATTAGATAGCCAACAGAGTGATGCAAGGCTCTTTAAAATATAGAAGCCGAATACATAGTGATAGTCAAAAATGAATAAATGAACTGAAACACGGAAGAAAGTCTTTAGAGACGGAGGCCCTAAACTGCAAAGCTGCACGTGAAAGGAATATTTGAAAGACTGTGGTAAGGGAAAGGAATCTCTTAATGTAAACTCGTAACAGTTCGCAAAAGAGGTGTAGAAAATTGAAGCACTGACGGTCCTGGCAATTTATCGCCAGTTCAATATACTTATCTGTTTATCTCGTACCTAGCATGTTATGAAGATAAACACTCGTAAAATTCATTAACGATATTTCATTTCGTATTGTGGGTTCTTAAGATCATAAATTGTGATATGGAAGGCTACAATTATATTCGTTTTAAAAATTCTGCTACAAATTTTCCAATTAGGGATAAAGGTTTCTTAATATGAAAACATTTTATTATTATCTTCAAAAATTATGTTTCTGTAATGTATAAAAATAATTTTGATTTTCGCAATCAATTAATTTCCCAATATGTTTATTTAGCAGTACCTATTTAACCGGAGATTGTTATATTACATTCGCTTAGAGTTATTTTATGTATTACTCAGTTATGAATGTTCATTTTTAGTTAATAAAACGTTTCGGAATAATATTTATTCATAGATTGTTCAATTCATATGATATCTTTCACAGTATATTTTCTACTGTTTTTATTCAGTAGTGTCTAGTTAAATTATGAAAGATTTGCTTTGCAACTTTTTGGAAAAAGGTTACGTTTTAGTTTAAGAACTATAACATTAACAGCTCTTTTTGTTTGTGCACACACACACACACACACACACATATATATATATATATATATATATATATATATATATATATATATATATATATATATACAGTGGAACTTCGCATAACGAGCATAATTCGTTCTAGAGTCTTACTCGTAATGCGAAACACTCGTTAAGCGAAACAATTTTTCCCATATAAATTAATGTAAAATACGATAATGCGTTCCATTTCAAAAAATACTCAAAATATTTTAGATGTAACGTTTATTATTTAAAAAAAATTACTTATACATGAATTCTTAAGGAGCAAAATCATCCATATGCAGTTTATTATTTACAAATTTATGACACATATCTAATATTTTTACTAGAAAGTTATCAAGCGACATTTGTTTTTCTCGGCGCTTCAAAATTTGCTGAAAATGTGTTACCGCATTGTCACTGAATAGATTTATAGCGCGCATATCCACCGTCTTATCAGGGTGATGCTTTGTAACTTACGATGCAACAGTTTCCCATGCTTTCATCATTTATTTTATTGCGCCAGAGGATTGTTTCTTTGCTGTTTCTTCGTCCTTCTCCACTGACAAACTCTCCTCTACATCTGCTTGCTGTGAAAGACACTGCAATTCTATTAGCTGTTCGGTGGTCAGCTCTTGGTTGTGCTCTTCCACAAGCTCCTCAATATCATTGTTATCCTCCAGTCCCATGATATTTGCTTCTCGATCCATCCATGACTACCCTTAAATACTTATTTTTCGGCCGTTGATGATCCTGGTGACGTGAAGAGAGGACTTCCTTCCATGTCACTCGTTATGCGAAATGTTGCTCGTTAAGCGAGCCATTTTTTTACGATTTATTTTGCTCGTTATGCGAAATACCCGTTATGCGAGGTGCTCGTTAACCGAGGTTCCAATGTATATATATATATATATATATATATATATATATACACTGCTGGCCACCCAAATTGCAACACCAAGAAAGACAAGAGATATCCCAACAAAATTTATTTTGTAGATAACATGTTGACCAAGTATCAAATGATTAAATTTATAGACTTCTGTGAAGTGTGGTTCCTGCCAAAATCAGTAGCCAGAGTAGCCGCCATTGTTGGAGATCACCGCTGCCACACGCCTCGGAATTGATTCAGAGAGACTTTGGCTGAGTTCTTGGGGTACAGCAGACCAAGCAGCTTCCACACATTGCCAAAGTTGATCTGCTGTGGCAGCTGGGGATGGAATCTGGGTCAATCGTAGAGCAACCATGGACCACATTGTTTTCTATCAGCGAAAGATCCGGAGAGCGAGGCGGCCAGGAAAGCAATTCAATCTGGCGATTGACGAAGAACCGTTGGACAATGCGTGTCACGTGTGGTCGCGCATTATCCTGTTGAAATATGGCTGTGGGCAAGCTATGAAGGTAAGGAAGGACAACTGGCTCCAACACCTCGGAGATGTAGCGCTGGCTGTTTAAAGTACCGGCAATGCGTACTAGAGGTGTGCGAGAATGATATCCAATACCGCCCCATACCATAATACCCGGTGCAGTACCAGTGTGGCGGTGCATAACACAGCTGTTCAGCAGCCTCTCTTCACGGTGTCTCCAGACTCGAATGCGACCATCATGGTGTTGCAGACAGAACCGTGACTCGTCAGTAAAGATAATTTCATTCCATTCTGCCGTCCACATCCTTCTGTCATCGCACCATTGGCGGCGGAGACGTCTGTGGTTCTGCGTCAAGGGTAGACAAAGCAATGGACGTCTTGCGGACAGACCACTCTGCTGTAAACGGCGTTGAATGGTACGCGCAGACACTGGATGATGCGTTACAGACTGCATGTGCTGTGCTATGGTTCGTGATGTGACTGAGCGATCCGTCACTGCCATGCGCACAATTTGCCTGTCATCACGTGAAGTGGTGCGCTGAGGTAGATGCGATCGAACACACCGGTCCGTCGTACCCTCCTGCATCCAACGATCACATATCCGCATTACATTTGTTTGGTTTCGTCCAACACGACTACCGATTTCCCTGAAAGATAATCCACAATCTCGGTAGGCCACTATCCTTCCTCTGTCGAACTCGGATACTTGATCAAAAGATGATCGCTGTTTTCGACGAGGCATAATTGATCGTTTTTTGAAAAAACCACAAGAGAAACACAATTGCCGAACTTGAAATCGTCGAAATCTCCAAGCCTTAAATAGCGCTTTGAAGTGGCGCCACAGGCGCGCGTGATGTGCGTCTGCGCTGAAATTCTAATCATTTGCATATCTCACCTCCGCTAATGCATGTTGTAAATTTCATGTTATTTGCATGTTTCCTTCAGGGTGTTGCATTTACAGTGGCCAGCAGTGTGTATATATATATATATATATATATATATATATAATAGTATAATTTATTGCGAAAACTTATAAAAAGAAAAGTAATAAGCTGCAACATGTTTACGTGAATGACTATTGTCAAAATTTAAAAGAGGTGACTCTTAAGCGTTTTAGCACTTTCCAGTTTACTATAATTGTTAGGCTCATTAGCGATTATCAGAATATAGTTTGAAAGTGTAATAATGCCTAATATATGTTAAGAAAGCAGAATATCTGTGTAAAAGTCCTTATATATTATTCAGAAATTTTTATTAAATACCCAAGGGATGTTTCAACAGTCTTTCATTTAAATTAATTGTATATTTTTCATTATATAAAGTACCAGCTTAAAGCCTAATAGACTTCTTTTGTATGTGTCTATTTAAATGAAATTCCCCAATAAAGCATTTATCATAGAAACTTTTTCATGTCCGTAGCTTTACTAAATTATCTAGAAAATATTGCGTGTCATGTATCATATATTTTTTTACTTAATTGTACTATTATACATATTAATCATTCGGGAACTAATTAGCTCATTTCTTAATCAGACGAAGAAGGATTAAACGCTATAGTCTCTATGAGCGATTCACAATTTTGAATGTCCCCTCACATTATTGAATTGTCTTTCGAGACAAGCACACACGTAAATTCTGATGGTGAACTGTATTTATAAGTTTGAAACTAATTAATTGCTATTTTAAATTTTTATGGTGAATTTTTAAAAACTACATGCCCTGTCTGCAAATTCTGGAAGTTTCATGTAGATAATAATGCTTTATGGCATTAGTGTAAAATTTATTTTGATAGCATTTCGGATTTACGTATGTAATGATTAGTTATAAGCTTTGTGGCTACCTTTTCAACTTGATCAAAATTTTTAATTAAACGTTGCGAATTTCTACGTCAGTTTCCACGACGTATTAAATAAATTTACTCAAACATTTTCCCACGTACGTTATGAGAACTTTTAATTTCGCAAAGGTTATTTTAATTAAAAATACTGTAAAATATTCAGTATATGATGCTATAGTCGATGTAAAATTACCCCGCTAACTACAATCATGGAAAATGTGAGGTTAGATAATATAACAGCCGTTAAGAACACGCTGTGTTTACTAGGAACATGAATGTTTACAAAATGTACAGTGAAATCTTGTAACAATATTACTTTATAAATCTGCATATAAAGTTGCTATTATACCACTATAAAGCACTGTTTAACTATAGATCACAGTAAACCAGCGCATTTAATTTAAAAGGGGTATCGTTGACTTTTGTCAGAGTAGTATTCTTATTTATAGTTGCTAGCATGCAAACATACATGTATACGTGCATTTATATACTAATATCACAACGTTCTATTAATAATGGTCTGAATATCTTTTTCTAACATCTATATAAAGGAAAGGTCCTTCTAAGTTACTTTAGGGTTTTTAAGAAATATTTTATTCCTTTTAGACATACCTAAACTTTTATCTTTTAAATTATGGAGTATAGAGGCACAATTTTGAACCAAACAAACCGTCAATCAAAGAGCAAGTTAAAAAAGCAACCTCTTATCTCTCCAGAACAGTGGTTCCCAACCGGTGGTTCGGTTTCATGGTTCAGTTTCTGGCTTAGTGGTCCGCAGATTTCTACGGGTTGGGAACCACTGGTTTAGAACCAGGAACATAAACGTCTCAAAAGAATATCCGTAACTGATAATCGGAAATTCAGAGAAAAACTGCTCCTGCATTTAAGTTTTTCAAGTGCACTTGGTGAAAATTGCTTTCATACGTTTCTAATGACACAATGTCAGGTGAGAACCACCGGACTATTGATCAAGACTACTCGCAGTTTAACTTACAATATCCATGATGAAATGACATTCACTCCACTTCGAGAACCTTAAGTTCATGCAGTTTCGAGAACTTTAAGTTCATGGAGTATCAAAGTTCGAGTACCAAAGTTTTCTGTCTGGTCCAGGTTGCTTATTATGCACATAAATTTTATACGTATGCAGTCGTTATTAAATTTACATAAAATTTAGTTTCCTCTCCACACAATCGGAACATGTAGCTTATGCGGAAAGTTTAGCAGACATGAGAGAAGAATGTAAAAAAAATGATTTGTTACTAAAACTTTAAGGTTCTAACTTACACTATTCGCTTGTTATATTAGGAGACACTTCTTAAAAATAATTAATGTTATATTTAATTTTTCCAATAAAAGCTTCAAAATAAATAGTTCTTTTTTAACAAAATACATACAAATATGTATTTTTTTCCGTGATAACTAATACCAGAAACTAATATTTTTTTGCTTAAAAAATGGTATAAGCTTAAAAAAATGGTAAGAGCTTAAAAAAATGGTAAGAGCTTAAAAAAATGGTATATTCAAAGATGGAAAAACTTACCAGACAGAATAGCAGAAAGTGTTCCGGAAATAGGATTGAAGGTTTTAAACTTCAAATTTTAGAAAGTCATACGACATCGCATTCATCATTTAAAATGAAGCATATCATTTTAAATTAGTTTTTGCAGACACATCAATCAATATTACGCAAATTAGCTTTCAAAGCAATTCAACCAAAACCATAAAAATTGGAAATTTAATTATACCTCTGGAGAAACTTTTCTACAGTTCTCAGAAAATAATATTAATATTCTACTGAAACACTTGGGTTTCTGTCTTTTCATAGAAAAAAATCAGCAGTTTTTGACGTAGTGCATGAAATATATAATGTAAATCTGATTACTTCTTTCTTATATTTTAAAACAAAAATGCATGGCAAAGGCCGATTTAATAGATGTGAAATGTAAATCTCAGTAGAAAAAGAAGTGGTTTTGGAAAAGAATTTCCTGTCTCTCTTATTATTAAAAGTCTCTCTGAGCATATTAAAAGTTCCCAGGTTACAACACTAGCCACGTTAAACATAGTTTAGAAAAATAGTTTAACTTCCTCGCAGGGTTTCTCTGATATATCCGGTATTTCAAAGAAATATATCAAAAAAGAATGTTATAAATAGTTTCAATTTCTTAATGTATATCTAGATATTATTTTCCTCGTTAGTGAATCTTTTAGGTATAACTATTTTATGACTTCACAATTTTCTGAAACACTCGTCGTTAATATTTTCACATGTATAACAATATCATCAGTCAAAACGCATTGAATAATTAAAAAATTAAAGTGTTTAGAATTACGGTTTCTAAAAGCGCAAAAATTTTATCCCTTTTACATTTTAACATATACTTGGAAAACATTTCATAAAAAGATACACATTGTCTCTTACCACTTTAATATAAAAAGTGGTAAGAGAATGTGTAGCATTTTATGAAATGCTTATCATATCAATCTTCATTATCAATCATCTTGCCTGTAGAACAATGCAATTTTAAAGTAATGGACATTTTTTTTAAATAATAAAAAAGATTAGTAAATTTTATTTTAGGTAGAATCTCTAAATCGGCCGTGGCGGCCTTGTGGTACAGCGCGCTGGTTTTCGGTGCTGAGGGTGCTCAGATCGAATCCTGGCGTAAGCGCCACTAAAACGCCTCCGTTTGTGTCGTCCCTTCATAGGGGCCAATGATGGTCTGCCTATATGGCGCCCCCATAAAAAAATGGTCAGCAAAACTGCGGTGAATTATAGGTGAATGTCTTCGCGACAAGTGCCTCCGCATTAAAAATATATATATATAAAAAAAGAATCTCTAAATAACCAATATTTTAAATTTGACTAAAACGTTTTGAATTTACTAAAAATATTAAATGACTATTAAAAATGTTAAAAATGTATCTCAATAAGATTTTCAGTGAGATTACACAACCCCATTAACGCAGGTAGTTGGCTTAAGGGGACAGTAGACTTTCAAAATTGTGAAATTTGTCCAAAAATTCGATTTTTTTTATTTATTGAATTGTAAAACTTCGGACGAGTGGGAATGTGTTGCAAAAAGAAATTTTAATTTCTGTGATTACTTCCCTAGTTATAGGCATTTGTATTTGTAAACGATGTTGCCTGAAGTAGAGTTTCATTTGAATTTTGTTACTCATCATTGTACACGTTACTGGTACAATTATGAGAAATGTTGAAAAGCTAAAATATATTTATCTAAATCTATGGCTAATTGAAATTCCATTGCATATATACATATATGTATATATATGAGGTAAGTTATATTTATTTGTTATGTAGTAATTTAATTTGGATATTTTGCTTTTACTAATAGCAATATAATAAAGTTAAATGTGTTTTTCTCAAAATAAAAAGGTTCATGTCACACGAATATTCAAACTGCTCCAGGCGCATTTCTAACTATCGTATTGCTTTGAAATTTAAGTTTTATATGCTTAACTGTAAATCAAATAAATATTATTGAAAATAATTATGCTTCGTAGCTCAGAATTTCTAAATTTTGTACTTGAAAAGATGATTTATAGGTATTTTGCGCAATAAAAAGGGTGTTTTCACTATTATTATTTTTTTCTCTTTATATTTTTAATGAATGCTTAAAATAAGCAATAAGTTTCATTGTTAGTTCTATAAGGTATCCTGTAAATAAAAATTACCATATTAGATGCAAAAGAAATGCGCATGGAACATTTTTAATTAGGCCAATTTTTGATATAATTAATCATTCATAATTCATAAATTATTAATATTTTATTATTAAATTTTAACGGCTTTTACATATCTATATTACTAATCACATATTCACATTTCAAGCAAACCCATTCAAAACAAAAAAAGTTAGGATTGAAGGTCCGCCGTCCCCTTAATAACAATGTATGATGGAAATTTCTAATGTTTGCATCTATAGAACATAGTCTGTGCCAATGCATGAAGTGGACTTGAGGCCGAAAATAAAAGGTTGTATTTCTACCGTAAAAAAGATTTCCAAATAGTAATCCTCAGTCTTTTATGACAGCAGCATTTATTGATCTAACTTTTCTATCAACTTGGCAGGTTAATACTTGGCAGGTGTTTATACCTACAATATCCGATGCTTTCCTTAAACTTTTGAACGTATACACTTGAGTATACTATCTTGAGTTATTTAAGATATGTTTAGTTGGCTATAAATCATAAGTTGCAGTTCTGGTACAATTAAACGTCGAAATATTGCGACTTCCCAGTATATTAGGTGAATGGCTTTATTTCAGCGTAACCCAAAACAATTTGGCAGTTAATTTCGCAGTCCACTGTGTGTAGGACAACGCATTACGTACACACTTTCAACCAAATTTTGGTAAGCTTCGACATGAATGGTACAACATACGTCGTGTAAAGCTGTCACAGATAAATGAGAAGATGGTCGCTGTGCTTCGACATTGCATCCGTTCAACTCAGATATGCTAAGTTAGATTAAGAGAAGGAGCAAGAATTTTTATGCTACATGTTATTAACAAAGAATCATCCTATACAGTCCTATAGAAGCAAGGCAACGTGCCAAGAATGTTGACCAAGATTTAGGACAACTCCAGTGTGCAGGTAAACTGCTAGATAAGCTAATGATCTAGAACGTCACCGAGGTAGTATTTGGTGTCCATACTTATTAGCTTTTTCCACGACACACAGCATCATGCCAAAATAAGTTTTCCATGGAACTTAGCACCATTCGACTCTCATATTCGTCTGTTGTCACAAATCCATCAGACAGCAAATCCAAGAACAGCTGTCCTAAAATCAACAAAATAAGAAGTTCGAAAGACTCAGAAACAAAAATTATCGATCGCATAAATAATACTAATAAATGGCTTTACTGCTTCTTCTCTACCATAAAAATCTAATCATTGTTATCCTCTTCATATAGAAAGGGTACTAAACGAAAGGGCAAAGAATTAATAAGCTTTTCTAGTTCACAAACTATAAAAACTCAGAGGAGGAGAGGGAATTTTAAACTTTTCTTTTCAAGGCTTTTCTGAATGCTCTTGTACTCTTATTTTAGAAGTCTTTTGCTCTAAATGTTCCCTTTGTTTTCATCTCTTCACGGTATTAATTTTATTCTATTTTTTAATTTATTTAAAAGCAGTTCATGGAAGCATATGTCAAATGAAATTCTATGTTCAATTCCTGTTCGAATACAGTAACCTCACGCCCACTGGACGAATTCACAAAGAACCTTGCTGGTAACTACAAAGAAAATCTCTACTTATAGGTTCACTTCCCCACTCATAGTGAAACTAATGGAATACATATTTTTTGACTAATAAAATTATTTGGTAGGGCATGATTTGTTAGCGACTATATATATTTTCATGAAATATTGATTCACTTTTAAACTTCTTTTTGACTTGTTTGCTGACCATGTTATCTTTTTATAAAATAATAATTTTACTATACGTATTTATGAACCTGTTAGAACATATCATATAATAAACAATTTCGGTATCATTTTGCACTTGTAAATTAAAATAGCAAAAGAATTATTTTAACATTCTTATTTAGAATCTAAGAAATTAATCTTCAAGAATTTTAATAATTATCTCAATCAAATTTGAATATGTCTTAGTATTAAGAATTTGCCAAAGCCTTTTAAGGACATTTTCCAACGAAAAGAATATGGTAATATTAATTAAAAAAATTATCTAGACCAAAAATGTTAATTTTTTTCTAGAAGAAGGTTGTAAGTAGCGATAAAAAATTAGCATAACTTAATGCATTTCGACACGAGAGTTTCGCTATGCACTTAAAGATTACGTTGAGAAAAAAAACTAAAAATGTATGTTTTCAACTACTTTGATGTTTCCCTATAATCAAAATAAAGGCTTTGGTAAAATTTTAGTTTAAAATTTGTTATAATTTCATCATTTTACATTACAGCCACAATTTCCTATCCTTTATATATATTCCTGTGTCTTGTGGTTAGATTTTATTTAACGAAATAAGGTTAGTTACATAATTAATCCAATATAGGAAAAGTTTTATTTTTGCTGTTGTTATGGGTTTAAAATTACGGCTCCTCTTAATTATTACATTAAGATATTTAAAAATTGTTTTAGTCATTAAAGAATTGAGAGTATAATTCAATGAAAATATTTCAAACCTTTTAGAAATAATATGGTTTTAAAATATATTTCAGTATCTTAATTTCACATAGACCTGATGTGCTTTAAAGACGTCACAGATATAGGCTTATAGCTAAAGCACATATGTTATTTTGTTCTTCATTTTATATCATTCAACTTTAAAACATTAAAGGGAAACTAATGAAATAAAGCCCATTGTGGTAGCATTCTTAAAATCGCAAAAAAATCAATATTCTTGGGATTCTAATTTACATTATTGTATTTTTAAATAAATTAGATCTATTGTACGAATAAGCAATAAAGAAAGAATTTTGATAACATCATTTTACTATTCTTTTGAAAATTTGAAGGTTTTAAATGAGATACGTTTACTCTTTAATCAACTCGTTTGTGAATTAAATTGAATGTATATAGGTTCTAAATATATCAGTTGAGAAAACGTCACATATGAATTCAAATAAAAGTGTGCCTTATTGTTTAGCAGTTAGCCAAATAATGTACGGTTAAAGAAAATATAAAAGCAAAAATACAAGGTCTGCAAAACAAATTATTTAAACGAAATGGAGCTAAAAACAACTTTGTCAATCACTATTTTTAAATAATAATTAATTGGTTATATCTATTAGTACATGAATAAAGCTATTTCTGGATTAGTTACAATGAGATAACAGAGAGAAACATAAAAAAAAATTATAGAACATTCGAAAGTACTTACTGAATTCACTGGTTTCAAGAAATTTCAATAGAATTCTGACTTCCTTAATTTAAGTAATCACCTTTTAACGATTTACACATTTGAACAAGTCCGTGAGTGCAATAGAGACATCATTAATAGTTTTGGAAAAAAAATATCTATTAATGATGGTTTGTGTACAATGTGTATGTAAGAAAAGAATTACATTTAAGGTCGATATGAATATTTTAAATTAGAAAAACTGTATTGAATTTGGGAAAGAATTCTTCGTGTCGTGGATCTTTTTCAAGATTTTTAATGACATGGTGCTAGACTTTTCTCATGGAAAAACTAATACTATTCAGTTATTGGGAGGGTTGTAATCGGTATTTCACCCATTAGAAATAATGGAAAGAAACAGGAAATTTGAAATGAAAGCATAAAAAATAGGTATTCGGTTTGTGGCCGTAGCTATCTTACTGATTAAAGGCATCACAACGGGCTTGAATTTGTATCAAATATATCTTTGTCCAATAAGGTAATGTTATACCGGTTGACCACTTAGGTTTGGTATTATTGAGAGTGTTAATGTCATTTTTTTTGGCTACACGAGTGCTAATTAGACCGAGACCTACAAACCGGAACCTTAAAGCCGATTCCTAACGGCTACAGATATCCATGCTGGTAGTGGGATTCGAATCGACAGACTCTGGTATGAAAAGCCAGCGCACTAGTCATTCGTCCATCGTCTGACTGAGCACTTATGAACTTCCTGTTAATGAAGAAAATGATATCGTAACATCTTTTACTGTTGTTTGCAAAATTTTCCAATGTTAATCTGCCTAATAAGGACGTAAATATTATCGAATGGTTCTCCTTTAGACAAGCTTTCTTAATTGTCGGTGTCAAGTAAAAACCCAATTATCACTGCAATTATCTCAAGTGTAATTCAGTCTGTCATTGGCAACCCTGCAAAGTGTGTATGTATTCTATTAATATAGTATATATTGATTGGTTTCATCGCAGTCAATGAAAATGCACCCTGTTATTCAAAACCTCCATGGAATATCTGTTAACACTCCAAAATCGATAGAAAACTAATAAATTTTCACGAATGGACGACATCTACAGATTCGTTGCTATACGGAAACTATGCAATACATGAACCTTTGTTTCCCCTATCTTTCTATGACGGTAGATGATGAACTATCTTTTAAAATAAAAAGGAAACCCTCTCACAAAATCAGGTTTATTAGTATTGTCTTCAAATGTATTCATGTATCAAAAATTTCTTTTTCGGCCGATATTTAGAAATAGTTTCAATAAATAAATAAATAAATAAATAAATATATATATATATATATATATATATATATATATATATATATATATATATATATATATATATATATATATATATATATATATCTGTGTGTGTGTGTGTGTTTGTAACGAAAAAACACGACCTCCTATTAAATTACCTTTAAAGCATATTCTAAATTATTCTCTTAATAAAACACGACCCTTCCCCCAAATTGCAACCTAAAAGTAATGTGAGTTATAATTTAAATCGACCCTGCACGTCATTAAGCAGGCATTTGAAATATCTGAATTCCATAACATCACCATATCTGGCCCGAACCCGAAGGCCTCATTAAATTTGTATGCAATAAATAAGACTTTTTTTTTCAAATTCATCCTTTTGGTGAAACGCACAGCAGCGCGTGAACTAGCAATTAATTAATCCGCAGGAAAACCCCGACATGGACACATGAACTCCACGAGACTAAATTCGTCCAATTAAATAATAAGTAATTCCGGCCCCCTGGTGACAAGATAAACAAACCGTCATTTGATAATAGCTGGAACGGAAGACTCCTCTCGCCTCTCTCTTAACTCTGTCATGTAAGCATTTGCTTTTTCCGCGTCCCGGCAAATACGGTGGGGCCACGGCCCTTCTCTCCTAAAATTCCTTCTATAAATTATAATTTCATTATTTTTAGGTTGCAATTTGGAAGAGGGGTTGTGTTTTATTAAAAAGATAATTTAGAATGCGCGTTAAATGTAATTTAATAGGAGGACGTGTTTTTTCGTTACTTACTTACACACACACACACACACACAGATATATATATATATATATATATATATATATATACACATATATACATACAGAGAGAGAGAGAGATAGATATACGTATTATTTTCCATATGCTTTCAAAAGGTCCCAGACATTCATTGGTCACCATTAATCATTTAAGTCAAGTTTATTTCAGTTTTGTTTTCATTTACAAATATTTTATACACAGGTGTCACGTATGTTTTGAAAAAAATAGTATGAAAACTTAACGTAGCATATATAATATTATGGACAGGAATATAGTATTCATGATAGTGAACTCGAGAGAGTAACGTTATACTTGAAAAAAAAGATATCTTAAAACTTTTATCTCTGAACTTCAGATGGAGTTTTCGTAGCTAGAAATTGTTGGGAAGAACAGTGCATCAGAATATAACATTGTTGGTAACGTGGTGAAGCGAAAACTGCTGTTTAGAATATTTTATTCGACCAAAAATATATGAACAGGAGAACAAATTTATTTAGCCTCTCCGGAAGGATCGTCGAATTAAGTTGAAGGAAGAATATTGGAAACCTAATGGAATACAAAATTTTTTCAGGATTTCGGATGAATATACTTAATATTTGTTATCGTTTCATTAATTCTTTTAATCTTAAAATGTCATTTAGATCATCCATAGGAATAAATATGTTATGTTTCCTTTCTTTTTGGTCAATCTATCTAATATATGAAAATCACGCTACAAAGTAAACACGATTATATCAGTACGCATATCAAGCGTCTTTAGACTGATTATTATTCTCGGAGTCTCTTGACACTGTCACACTGTCAACTAATTCTACATGCCAGTACACGTGTTTACCTCGCATATCTCAGTTACCAAGTTAAGATATGTAGAATGTTCTTCAGCTTTAATTTTGTGATCCCACATTATTGAAAGTACATTTGTAATATCTGTATTTTAGCATTTATAATTATTTCTTTAAATGCGAAGTATGTTTTTAATTTTTTAAATTTTTTAAAGTTTAAGTTAATGAAAAAACTTGCAGCAATACATAACACTAACTCGCAGTAAAAAAAGTAAGTGCTGAATATTATTAAATTTTGGAATCAGCGCGCTATTGCTTAGATGTTTACTTAAATTCGAAAAAGCAGAGTTCAGATATACGAATTTGCTAATTTGTTATTAGAAAATTATTTAAAGTAAAAATCTTATAATTTAACTAGGGGTAGGAAGATCTTCGATGTATACTATTGCACCGACATTACTTTATATTGACCGGTGAATGAGTTCACAAGGCTTTATGTTATCTATTTCGTATTAGAACCACCACCCAGCATTAATATACTCAAAACATTTTACTTTTATGCGCATGTAAAAACATGCTTAAAATCGTATTAATACATACAAAATGTAACTTGGAATTTCATACTTCAAAAGTATATGCAGCTATGTCGGTCACAGACTTTTCCCTAATGCAGTGGATGATAATATGACCTCTAAAACATTCCATTAAATAAAACTTGATTTTCTTTTGAAAAAATAACTGGAGGATTGGCTATAATTAAGTGCTTTATCGCACTTAGGACAAGGCAAAAAAAGAGTCTTATAATCAAATATTTGCCATCTTTTTAATTGCTGCTTTTCAAACAATGATTTAAGTGTGTGTATCCTAGGAAGTAAAGAAACCTCTATTAAAAGCAGTTAAAGTTAAATATTGACAATTTGTTTAAATAGTTAACCAGAAAACTTAAACGTGAGATATAATTTAGAAAAAAAAAATAGTTCATAGGCAATGATAGATTTTATTTTTTACTACCCTTATTTCATTATTTGCTCTTCATAATTAAATATGTATTGAATAATTATTACCTGAATCTGGAGTATATATATATATATATACTTGAAATAATGACGTTCCACCTTTATTAATTAATGTATATTCTAATTTTTCTCGTTTACGTTTCAATAAAGTATAGCCCTCTATTTCAAATTATGACCTAAAAATAGACGACCTAACCAACCATATTATCCCTTAAACACACGCGCGCACGACTGTAAAAGTTATTTTTAAAACATGATTCAACATGACGAGTTTATCTCGCGCATTCCGAAAGATCATACGATCTAACACGCGAGGTGAGATGGTCACCGATAGCCAATTAAAAGGTTTTGGCCCCCTTGTGTCAGGATCATGCATTTTTTGTATATAAGCTAGGGCAAGTGTTTTCCGCGGGCTTTTTCATGAGTATCCGCGTACTTTGCTGATTTCCCGTCCAATCTTTTTGTCATTTGCGAACTCTTCATGCCCTGTGTTGCTCTATCGCTGCACTTTCCTGGCCGAGTCCTTTTTCCGTCGAACAACATGTAAAACTCCGGCAGATCCGGAAGTTACCTGTACTTTGATGTCTGCTGTAATGTCCTGCATATCGTCGTCATTGTGTGTCTAGAATAAAGACAGTTCTAAAAATCTATGGAGATTCATTTCTCACCCGACTACAGATCACTGCCTACAGCCGCTGGGTATTACATATATATATATATATATATATATATATATATATATATATATATATATATATATATATATATATATATATATATATATATATATATATATGTATGTATGTATGTATGTCATAACAGTCATTTAGAGATACCGTTGAACGTCAGCATAGTCGAATTACCGGGAAAGGCACACGTTACGTAGACAAGCCAGAGTGATAAGGCGTAATCACATAATCATAAAATTATATTTTTTTGGGAACATTCGTTGCGTGCCGATACATATGCTTCATAAGATCATTTAGCACATTTGTAACTTAATATCACAATCAAATTGTCTCGGACCCGCCGGAGCAGTACAGAAAACGAATAAAGGACGCAGCGCGTTAACACGACATGTTACCCGGACAGCTGTGTCGTGGGGTACAACATATAAAAAAAAAAAAAGAAAATAGAAAAGGTGCAGAAAAACACATTAACAAACGGGACGGAAAATGGAATAGTAAAATGACGCCAGACGATACGAGAAGAATGTCGTGGGGATACGATATGTTAGGAGTTCAAAAAGGGCAGACAACCCAATTAAAGCGGTAGTCGGCGGTGCTATGAAAAAATTGGAATGGCAATTGATCAGACAAAAGAACCGGATGAAGAGAAGAAATTGAAAGGAAACAATTAAGAGTCGAAACAGCGAGGGGGTAAAGATAGAGGAGACATCGAGATGAAAAGGGAATTGTTGACAAAGAGAAGAGGACCCCACACATAGGAGATGTTCTGGGAAAACACATTTCCTAGAAAAATAGGAATGAGTCGAAGACGGGATTGTTCGAGTAAGAAATGATTAGGGGGTTTAAAGAAATGATTAGGGGAGGAACAAATTAACGAATCAAAGTGGAAGTATAAAGAAAAAGGTTGAACATGAGAGACGAATGAAAATGTAAAAGGCGGGGCGTTGAGACGATAATAAAAAATAGAGAGAGTGAAAAAAAGGACATATCATATTGATGGTGACTCTGAGACTTGGCACCCAAAAATAGAGAGTTGTAGCCTCGTAAGCGAGAAGGCAAAAGATAATATGTGGGAGATTGCGCCCCGACGTAGCGCATCGCTGTAAGCCGGCAACTCAACGATGAAAGGAGCATCAAGGAGCAGCGGAGCCGACATAGATTGCCTGAACCCCGCAAGCTAGCATAGAGAATCCTCGGAGCCGAGATAGATTGCCTGAACCCCTGCAAGCTACCGATGAGATGATAAGAGGTGAGACTCGTAACCACGACAGAGTGCCTAACCCCCACAAGCAACGGATGGAGAACTGATCCGGCCGTTAAAGTCTGCCTATTCCTACGTTATTGAGCGAGTCCGAATAGAGACCCCAATAGATGCACCTGAATATGCCAGCCAAAGTCCACTTCTGCAGTCTGCAAAAATGGAGGTAACCTTTTATTAACTATTGCCAAATATTCGTGAGTTACCCGAGTCTTATATGATAGGCGGAAGTTAAGGAATAATATAGATATATTGCGTACTGAAATGATATTAATTTAAATAAATGAAATAATATAGGCAAATAATACATTGATATAATGAGAATGTCTGTAAGTTCATAATTAATAAGAATATAATTGAATGTATACTAATATTTGTATTGTGTGAATAAATTAATGTATTGTTTAAAATTCAGAGTAATGGTATCATTGCCTACCACTATAACCAATCACGACCCCACCCAAAAAAATCCTACAACAAGCTGGAGAACACAAAAAGCCGCAGAAAAACACTTGACCGCCTCGAAAACGCCAGAGCACCAAAACTTTTAATTAGTTAAATGAGATCATATGACCTCGCAAGTCAAATCGGGTGATCTGACTTGCGAGTGGAAATCTTGTTCGTGGAATCTCATCGAACGTTCGATCAAGAAGGATTACATCAGCCTGTTTTTGAAAACAACTTACTCTCAACACGTGCATTAGGGGATAATTTAGTTGGTTAATTTGGTTATCTTTAGGTCAGAATTTGGATTAAGGGTCGATACTTCATTCAGACAACACAGGAAAATTTCGGATAGTCGATTATTTAATGAAGGTGGAATGATATAATTTCATATCTATATATATAAAACAATTCCGTAGCTGACTGACTCACTGACTGACATACAACGCACAGACCAAACCACTGGAACTAAAGGGCTGAAATTTTGCATGGCGATTCTTCTTATAGTGTAGGGATTGCACTAAGAAAGATTTTTGAAAAATTCTTCTTAGGTTTTTTAAAATGAGTTTTAAGCTGTTTTAGTATATTTTTTATAGTTTGCATTCAAAATAAAAATTTGAGGATTATAAAATTTATATCACGAGAAAGAGCATAAAAATTCCTTTAAAATGAGATCTTTTTCGAATCTGTACCTTCATTTTATAATTTTTCGTGAATTTTTAAAGATTAATTTTTAGAATTTAATTTATTAAATGCTGATCACGTGATTTTTTTTACTGGTACTTTAAATAAATTTATCGTCACGTGCATAACTTCTAAATAGACAAAAAAAATTTTTTCTCTTGCTAATGCGGCAGACGATTGGACATTATCCAAAAAAATATTAAAATACAATAAAAGATATTATGTTCCTCAAACTGTACTATATTAACTGTACTTTATTCTTTAGTATGTCCTATTGCATATTTAATTTGAATATATTCTTCTACATTATTTTGTCTATAAAATTATCCCTTACGATATTTTTATAAATATATATATTTTTTTTACATAAATTGTATACATTCATCGTCGTATTTATTATATATATATATATATATATATATATATATATATTTATTTATTTATTTTTGGCATTAATTGCATACATTGACCGTTGTACTTAATTTGAATGTCCTCCGTAGCGAAGTGCGGGTTTTCAGCTAGTACATATATATATATATATATATATATATATATATATATATATATATATATATATATATATATATATATATATATATATATATATATATATATATATATATATATATACAGTATGCCCACTAAAGTCCCTTGCCACCCTGTTAACTTCGGAACGGCTGCTGATAAATTCATAAAAGTGGTGTCTAGGTAAAGTAGCCATACGCTACTGAATGAAAACTGCCTACTGCGCCACCTGGTAGAAAACTGCGGAGTTACCATTCCTATCTCAAAAACGGAAAGAGATAGGGAAAAAAGTGTTTTAAAAGTTGTAGAGCATCATCGACTTAGTAAGAAAAGATACCTTGCGGACATCAATGCGAAGAATAGAACAGTTAAAACGAGCATTTGTATTTTCGTGATTTCCTACAGTGTGATGTCACGAAACTTCAAAGGAAGGAGAAATGATTATCTTTAGGGCAAAACACGACACCGCAATGTGCACAGTGGTATATCGCTTGTGATCCCCAATCAAAAGGACAGCAGTTCAAACCCCGAGGGTTGCATCCTTGTACTGATTGTCTTTATAAACAGAGTAGACAATCTGTACGGTGAATGAGGACGCAAGGCACGACCAGCAGCAAGGTTGTACCGGCAACGTTTCCCTGCATGCCCGCATCCTTCTCATCAAATCATCCTAACTGTTGTAAAACGTTTAAGGGAGACAGGCTGCATTACTAGTCGATCTCGATGTGGCTGACCAGCTAAGGTAGAACGGCAAGTTCAATCGGATGAGGTATTAGCACACGCCCTCGCATATCCGAAATGTAGCACAAGAGAGATCAGTTAACACTGTGGCCTCTCCAAAAGTCAGGTTTGGAAAATCCTAAGCGAATTAGGTGTTCATCCATACCGACCAACGCCTCAACGGGTTTTGGTGAACGGGGATGCCGAGCGACGCTATGCATGGTGCAACTTCGTCATGAATCAGATACAGATCCAGCCAACATTCTTGGCAGATATAGTATGGATGGATGAGGCATGCTTTTCACGGAATGGCATGTACAATAGGCAAATCACCCATTTCTCGGGGCTGGAAAATCCTAGATTTTTACCGACGTTCAACATGAAATGCAGTATGCTATTAGCGTTTGGTGTGCAATTTGCAATAACAAGCTGATCGGCCCAATAATTTACAATGGCACGTTAACGGGTGCACGATATTTACATTTGCTCCAAAACATAAAACCCGATTTTGTGGAAAACCTGCCGTTGGTTAATCTTAGGAATGTATGGTTTCAACATGACGGCGCCTCTGCTCATAAGACATCTCCAGTGAATCAGTACTTCGTCAAGGAATTCGGGAATCAAATAATTGGGTATGGCGGTTCCGAAGAGTGTCCTCCAAGTTCGCCTGATATGACTCCACTGGACTTTTTCCTGTAGGGATACCTGAAAAAGCCGGTGTATGCGACCCCTCCACAAACATTGCAGGACTTTAAACGACGCATTACTTACGCTTGTGCCAACGTGTGCAAAGTGACATTCAAACAAGGATCCAAATGTGCATTGCAGATGACGGTGAGAAGTTTGAACATCTGAAATAAAGGTATATTGTTATAACTAGTTGTTTTTTTCTTTCACACATCGTTTTATCACGTCACAGTGTAGAAAATCACGAAAAAACAAATGCGCGTTTTAATCGTTCTATTCTGCGCATTAATGTCCACAAGGTATCTTTTCTTACTAAATCGATGATGCTCTACAACTTTGTAAATCACTTTTTTCCTTATCTCGTTCCGTTTTCGAGATAGGAATGCTAACTCCGCAGTTTTCCACCAGCAGGCGCCGTAGGCAGTTTCAATCAGTAGCGTATGGCTACTTTACTATACCTAGACACCACTTTTATGAATTTAGCAGCAGCCGTTCCGAAGTTAAGAGGGTGGCAAGGGACTTTAGTGGGCATACTGTATATATATATATATATATATATATACACACACACATATATATGTAATATATATATATATGTGTGTGTGTGTGTGTGTGTAAGTAAGTAATATACTCATTACATCACGTCCTTAAACTATAACCTGAATTGAAAAACTAGCTCATATTTACATGGCTGCAACTAGACTCAGCCTGAAAGGAAGAAAATAAAATTTGGAAGCAGTCGGATCGAATCGTTTATTAAAGCGACTAAATCGTACATCCGCTCATTCCAGACGATGAAGTGGGAAGTAAAATCACCTTCCAACATTAAACGCGAGATGCGATAGGCGAGAGGGAGACATGTGACCATTTTTTGTAGGGTCAGATTTTCGGGCTCGCGAAGCTGACCCACACCTGACGTATACACATGTAGAAATGCAAAGGCATGCAATTCATGGGAAGTTCTGGGGCTAAGGGTTTTAAAGTTATAAATTAATATAACTGGGGATTGGATTTAGGAAAGGTATGCACTGTACGCAAATAAACACTTTTTGTACTACACATTTGCCACCTCTACATTTTTGTTAAGGATTTGATGTTTTATTTCCTTGACAGGTTCCAACATTGCGCATTTGGTAAGAAATAGTAATATTTTGGTTTACATTTAAAAAAAATTTGGCTTTATTATCTCCTTAATCCTGGGACCGTAATTCGTCGCATAAAGAAAGTATAATTGTCTTTTGCTGATTTTAATTTCTCGTAAATATTCCAAGCATTTATAGTTACTAAATACACGTTGCTGAAGTATACGCGGACAGGCTATCTTCCTGAACAAATTTTGTGTTGTACTGTACATTCCAGTCATGTTATCCAAAACATCAACGCCTTACTTTGTGTTAACCTTTAGCTTACGCGGCCCATTTTTCCGATTCCCTCATTAGAACGGGAAATTTCATACACCCTTTGTAAGATTGGCCAGTAATAAGCTTATATCTATATATATATATATATATATATATATATATATATATATATGACGCGCTGGGTACTTATACCCTTCCCATTACGTCGTCTTACATCCAACTTTACACCTTCTTAATCTATTCATACCTAATTATCAACGCTATAGCAGTCAATGAAGTTAAGGCCGGTGGCAAAGAACTACAGTTAATTACTTCCAACTTCGTTTATTTCCAAATATTAACCTACCCGATTCAATCTGATAATTTAAATCCAAGAATTCATCACGTTCTCGCGCGACGCGTGACCGTCTTAATCAAAAATCTCCCGCCGTTTAACGAAAATGCTATTGTCTTTGACCATCTAAAGCCATCGCGCATGCCCACAAGTGCTTCGTTACGTAGGCACCGAAGATGAGGCAGAGGCGTTTACCACGAACTGTCACTCAAATCCAAAGGGAATTTCCCCGATTTCTCTCGATGCGTTTCGAAATAAGATATGAGAATAGTGGCGAATTACGCCACGACAATAAATTAATTGTTAAGCCCCCTTTAAATTTAGTTTAACCATTCCTTTCCCATTTATTTCCTCACAACTTTCCGCCCTCGTCCCCTGAAGGCACGCACACAATGCAGTAGCTAATTCCATGTGGCAAGACTTCAGAAGAGAAAACACTAAAATTAAATTTAAAAATCCCAAATTACTATAAACCGAAAAAGAGTGCTCAGTAGGGACGTCTCCCCAGTCAACACAAATTAAATCAAAACTAACTTAAAATTTTATCTATTCATGCCTAACCAGATTGAATCAAGGTATTGATACATTTTACACAAGTCTCCATTTGAGACACAATTGCCATTGACGAAATATTAATAATCACGATATAAATTTCCAAAATTATAAAAATCACTAAAAGAACACAGTTATCATCAAATATCATTAAAGAAAAACACGAATTACCAACATTAAGTCCTTGTTAGCAAATGTAGAAGTCCAATTCTATACAAGAAAATCCCACGGTGAAAACAAAACAAAATAAGATATTAATTTACTACATCGGACGCTAGATATCTTTTTTTATCTGTACACAAAACCCCAAAAACACATCATATTTTTTCTGAATAACACCATAATTATACACTTGTTTTATGAGATCCAAATTGATAAAATATACACAAAGTAGCTTAAAAAGAGAATTTAAACATTTTTTCCCTTTTTTTTATATAAACAACACACAAAGTTTAACCACATAAGTGGAGTCAAGAGGGTGTTAGGCACCGAACATATAAAATCAATGAAGAAATGGATCTCTGAACTTCACATTATTACTATTTCTTTATCAAAGAAAGACACATAATAAAATTTTATCAACCTAATCAATAAAATCAAGAACACACAATTTGAATTTTTTTAAATATATGAGAAACAGTAAAATTGGAATCTAAATGTATGGAATTGACTTTCAAAATTATCTACATTACTCAAAACAGTTTCCTTTCTCAAATTTATTTTTATGCACTTTTCATGATCGCCAATGACCTACTTAAAACTACTCCTAATGACATGAGGAGACATGTGAAAAAGCTCATGCCCGGTCAAACACTAATCATTTATTTTTATTGACAAAAATGTTAAAAACTCACATTTTTCAATATGCTTTAAAAATCTTACCAATTTCAAGGCTAAAATATTTCGTAAACCTTCACATCTTACATTACTGCAAATTCCATACTTTTTTTTTAGATCACACAATCAATAAAAATTTTCTATATAGTAAAATACACTTAAAATATGTCTTCCTCATTAATTTACTTGTAATCAAAAATGCACTGCAAAAACACTTATAAAAACTTTAAGATCAATATAAATCAAAGTAATACACCTATGAAAAAATTCTAACTGATTGAAACTGAAGAACACTTTATAAAATTCAAAATATTTATCAAAATGTAACTTAAAATAATACTTTATGACACTCAAATAAACACAAAAATATATACAGGGAATAAAAACGACCATCGTCGAACTGGGACCAGAATCTGCAAAAATTTTAAAAGTGTTCATAATTTAGTACATTACTTTGCTTTCCCCCCCTCCCCAAGAACAAGATGGATACACAATTTAATTTCATAATATAATAAATTTAAAACTTGTCGAAGTGTTACAATTATCAGTTAATTTTTCTTGAAAACATGAAATAAGTCTTTCAAACTCAAAATTATAATTACAATGCCAGCGAAACTTTCACAAAACAACAAATTTTTCAGCAGTCATTAAATCCGTTGAGAAACATATGAAATGTTACATATCTTTTTACAAGCCAATTTGAAAATATGTCAGTTAATATTCATTATATAACCCAATCCTCAAGTGTAAACCAAAGTGACATACTCTTCAGTGAAACTGGGTGGGGAAGCTCTATGCTTAGAAAATTGTATGGGTTTCAAAAATACAAAAATACTTAATTCAATAACATAAAAATTAATCTCATCAAAAATAATATTCCTCAAAAACCCATATCGTATTTTACATTAAGACACAGTTATTTAAAACATCATCATTAAAATTATTTTCATTTCCAACATGACTCTTCAAACACAATCTTTTCACATATAAAACCCATTTCACAAATAAAATTTTAATAAGTATCGCTTACCCTACTTTTATTAGCCCGTCAAACAAAAAAATTATTTAATTTCATTACTTTTACTATCCAGCATATTCAAATTTAATCTTCTTAACGTCCTCCAATCCTGGTGTATCCGTCGAGCTGGTCTCAAGCACGATGCATCGTTTATCATATCTTTTAATTGTAAACACTGTAAAATTCCGAAATTCCGTGAAGTGCACGAATACAGCACCATCGATGAAAATCCTTACTCTCGTTGCTTGTTGCGTCGTGGAAAAAACACACTCAACTTTTCAAGGTCTTCTGGCGAAAAACAGCTCATAAACAACGATATTCACTGCGACACACTAAGAACAAATGGTGTCCGCGATGAGGAACGGACGCACCAACCCGACGAAGAAATGGTGTCCGCGATGATTCGACGACTGAAGAAAAACAACATTGCAAGCAGAAGCCGGACGACATCAATGGCAACGGCGTCCTCGCCGCGCAAAGGTGTTGCTACAACCGGACGTTTTTCCTCAGAAGACAAACTACAGTAGACAAAATCACCCGCATCACTGGTGATAGATGAAATAACGGTGACCGGCTTCCATGTAAATCCATGTTAATCCGAAGTGTAAACTTGACGTCGGTGTCGCTGGCATAGCACGACATTTGCAGCTCCAAACCAAAATTTTTCTTCTCGCGCATCAACGCAGACACGAATGAACATGATGAGAAATTGGATGAAATTATTTTAATTTTTAACGTAAATTTTAAAGGCTGTGGAGTTAAATTTATTTTTCCTCGCGTGATCCCAAAAATCCTACACGGATATTGACGCGCTTGCTACTTACACCCTTCCCATTTCGTCGTCTTACCTCCAACTTTAAACCTTCTTAATCAATTCATACCTAATTATCAACGTTATAGCAGTCAGTGAAGTTAAGGCCAGTGGCAAATAACTACAATTAATTACATCCAACATCGTTTATTTCCAAATATTAACCTACTCGATTCAATCTGATAATTTAATTGCAAGAATTCATCACGTTCCCGCGCGACGCGTGACCGTCTTAATCAAAAATCTCCCGTCTGACGAAAATGCTATTGTCTTTGACCATCTAAAGCCATCGCGCATGCCCACAAGAGCTTCGTTACGTAGGCACCGAAGATGAAGCAGAGGCGTTTACCACGAACTGTCATTCAAATCCAAAGGGAATTTCCCCTATTTCTCTCGATGCGTTTCGAAATAAGATATGAGAATAGTGGCGAATTACGCCACGACAATAAATTAATTACTAAGCCCCCCTTTAAATTTAGTTTAACTATGCCTTTTCCATTTATTTCCTCACACACACACACACACACACACATATATATATATATATATATATATATATATATATATGTGTGTGTGTGTGTGTGTGTATTTATATATTTATATTCATTCTTGGGATACATTCTATCCCACCCCGTAAAGAAACCCCCCGTAAGGTTTATAGTGGTTAAAGTAGTACTCAGCTGTTTCAGGAGGGTTTTTTTTGTGTTATCGGAAGCAGTAAAATTTTCATTACAAGAACTCAGCAAAAGAAAATTCTTCTTCTTTTTACTTTGATACACTGTCAGTGTAATATCCGGATAATTTTTGAAAAAAATTGAATGATAAAAGAACAATTTTGCATTTTTATTTCCCGTGGAATTTTCTTCCCTGATCGACTTTTCGCACCGATAAGTGAAGTTTTGATGTTTTTTGGATATCTTGCCAGAGAAAGTAAAATAAAAAGTTGTCAGTAGTTATGTTTCTTCCTTTTTATTGTATAGTTCCACAAGTCAAAGAACTACATAGTCTCATAGTCATTGTTTAGTTGGGCACCGTCCTGTTTTCCTGAAATATTGAAAAACATTGAGCATATACTTACTTGCTACATCCGAGGACAGCCAAAATTTAATTCCGAAGCGACGGCGACGATTTACTTCAAGGGCATTTTCAGTAATAGAATGAGGTGATTATGAAAATTGTGTAGTGGTAATAGCGCTTCACAAAGTCAGCCAGCCATCTCTGGAGATTTTCCAATCTCTGAAAAAACGGAATATCAGTAGAAAGTTTATTTATCTAACGAAAGAGCTATTCAACAAAATAGAATTGCTTCTTATTAAAATTTCTTTCAAAATGCTTTCATAATTCATTCCAAAAGCGGTAACAGTATGTATGGGAAGACTAGGAATTTTAGACTATATGCGGACAAACTTACCTCAATTAGAATATTTATTTTCCCCAAAACATTCTAATAGCTTCTGGAAACAATAGTGGAGGTTATATATAACTACGAATAACTGATTGAACATTCCGCCAAATTATTATTTTCATTTTCCAATAATATATGAAATGGGTTATTTTGACCCTTTTCCGGCGTTCTATGAAATCAGGTTCGGGTCTTTAAAAACAGTAAAATTAAAACAAAAGTTCATCGTTATTTTATATAAATCAATTAATTAGCAAAAGGCACCCAAATCTAGGTTGCTAACATTTATAAAATGAAAGTTATGTAAAGCAGATATTTGAAAAGGATCATTTTAACCTCCTCCGGTGTGTTAAAAAATATCTCAAATTATGTTTAATTGAAATGTTAATACAAACGAAATGACAATGTAGAGAAAGATAAAAGTTTATTCCTGATATTTTAAACTAAATATTTCCAATTCCTTTTCTTCCTCAGTGCATGTTTGTAATGCAAAACCATCTACGCCATGCGTGAACAATTTGCATTTTCGGAAAATGGACGTTTCTCGGGGAAATCAGTTATGTGCCGTGAGATTCTGTCATTTTGACCTATATTACTTGAATGGAATGAATTAAAACATGAAAGATATTTCCACGCAGCACGAGATTGCAGATTAATGGAAAGGTTTCATGATATACGCGAATAAAACCAATAGATTTTATTATATGATAAATGCTATCATTGAATAAATTTACAATAGCGTGTTACGATATAAAGCTTGTCTATATTGTAATCCTAATCAGCAGAAAAGGATTCAGGATTTGGGATTTATTTTCTGATTTTTTTAATATATACATTCAGAAGGCAATAGTTTGGGCTCTAAGTCAAGACA
Source organism: Dolomedes plantarius (assembly GCA_907164885.2). Lineage (NCBI taxonomy): Eukaryota > Metazoa > Arthropoda > Arachnida > Araneae > Dolomedidae > Dolomedes > Dolomedes plantarius. The sequence continues at coordinate 51,219,770 of OU015491.1, read as the reverse complement.
GACAATATATGTTATACACTCATGGACAAAAAAATTAGCGCACCAAGAGGGAGTCGTCAAAATGAAACGAAATTTTACATACGTAATGACTACTTTGATATAGGTAAATGATAAGAAAATCAAAGAAAAAGGATAATTTATTTCAGAGAAAAAGGCAAAAGAACGGAGGATTTAATACTCCGTTGGACCCCCTCTAGCGCGAATGCACGATGCGATACGATCGGGCATTGAGTCATACAAGTTCTGTCTGATGTCTTGAGACATTTCGTTCCATATTTGCTGTAACCTTGCCTCTAGTTCGTTCAAACTCGTGGGATGCCCAACTCGTCGTCCCAAATGATTCCAGATATGTTCGATTGGAGACAAATCTGAGGATCGGGCAGGCCAAGGAAGGGTAGCAACAGTGCGGAGACAGTCTTGTGACACTCTTGCCGTATGAGGCCGAGCATTGTCTTGTTGAAAAATGGCTCCTGGGAGCCGTTGCATGAGTGGCAACACATGTGGTTGCAGGATTTCATGAACATACCGCTGGGCTGTCATGGTGCCACGGAACAATACTAGGGGTGACCGTGTATTGTAGGCAATGGCACCCCATTGCCTGAATACTGTCCATGTAACCTGTAGGTATTTGATGCTTACGGTATTTTTTAGAAACACAAGGTGTAGGCACACTTTAAATACATTTTTTGGATTTAATTCCAATAAAGATTAATGAGAGAGTATCAGTTTTTAAAATAAACTTCTATATTCTTTCAAAATTGTTAAATATATGCAGAATTTTAAGGAATTAAAAAAAACCTTCAAAAATGCTACATTGAAAACAGTCAATCTCATCTGAATAAAAGTTATACCAAAATAAACTATATACTTTTATCTAGAGAACCTACTAAAAGTTTGAAGTCATATTAAGAAATGAATATTTTACAGCTAATCGAATATTTGTTATGAAATTTTGCCAATTTTACAACGTCATTATTGATTAAATGCGTCATAAATTTGAAAATATTCATTCAATCAAAGTTATTTTAGTACACACTCTAGAAAACAATATATAGACTAGGCACACAAAATTCCACAATAATTCAATGATAAGATTTTGAGTTATCACTTTTGAAGTCAGCAAAAAAAATGGTCACATCTCAATTTTGAGGAAAATTCATTTTAAGTTTTGCATGTGTTTAGAATTACAAGCTATGTGAAGTAATTTAACGTTGCCATACAGTTTGAAAAAATGTTCGTACTTTAATTCTTTCACTAAAAGTTTACTAAAATTATATTAAGAAAGGAAATTCTGTTTGTACTAATTGTTAACAGGTTTATAGTCTTTTAATAAACGGCCAGTTTCGGTGATTTAAATCTCCACTTCCGGTTTTCTAGTCATTATAAAATCTTTAATATCTCGGCTTCTAATTAACGTCCAGACAAAAATAAACCTATTTTGTAAAGCTAAATAACTGATCTATTCAATTAAAGAATAAAAAAAAATGTTATTTTTGACCCAAGTTAAACTTTTCAACGTAGTCGGATACCTTAAACGACTTTCAGTATTAATACAATGAACTTATGCTCGAAATAATCAGAAATTTAAGGTGTCACGGCCTTATTGGGAAAACAGTGGTTGTTCGAAATCTCTTTATTCGCGTGTAACGCGTTTTCCCTCAGTAAATCACTGTCAAGTTCATTCAACACATTGACATTCTGCGCTGCAGATGAATATAAAATTTTCATTTTTTCTCCCGGGGAGTATCTGAATCCCTTCTGGTTATTTCTCACAAAATCTCACACCATCAGAGTAACGGATAAGCAAACAAATACACTGGAAAACGTATGCGTTGATAATGGTTTGAAACAATCTACACCAACTGATCATCCAACATCCAAGAGAGTAATAGGTTGGCTTTCGAGAGGTCATCATTTGCTACACAAAGGTAAAGTGCATCTTGACATTCATTACAAACTGATTCCGAACCATATAAGTGAGTGAGGTAAGGTATCCATTTCAGACGTGGCTCAGCGACCCGGAAGTTTTTAATTTTTGAGCATTTCGGATGCCGTATGTTCAATTTAATTAATTTATTTTTTTATAAAGGAAGCTTATTCTCTAAAACTTATTTTGAATATACTTCAATAGAAAATAAAACATTAAAATTTTTTTTAATTGAAAAGGGTCTCAATACGTTTTCATTCACGTGTATATAATGTGTTGTAAAGTGATCTTTCACATTTAAAAAATTCTCTAAAAGGAATCATTGCATATTTACTGAAATAACTTTTTCGTTTACTCTAAAAGGAGAATTTTAGTAACCTCCACTCACATATAATTACAAATAAACTCGTTCAGTGGCAATACTTAAGAAGGTATAGCACCTCTGCTGGAAGTGTGTTACATCTCAAAATAGCCATATTTTCAGGAAGAGCTAAAGAAGATATATGTCGAAATTTCATTTCTTGCCTATGATAATTTAGGGAAAATTTTTCTTCGAATCGCACCAGAAGGCACAACTATATACTATTAAAGTTGTTTTCAATTAAAAAAAAGTATTTTGAATTTTAATTACAAGATATAACCCTCTTCTAGTAAATTCATTTCGTCAGCATGGACTGAAAAGCTTAAGGGAATACTGTCATATCTCTATGCTAATGCACAATATATCTATACTTTTCACAATACAAAGAAAAAACCTTGATAAAATAAATAGAAGGTTAGAAAAAAATAAAAATTTATTTTTCAAGTAAAAACATTTATTTTCCAAATAAAATTTAATGAACATTTTTATTACAGGAACATTTTAATACAACAACTTTAGGCACTGACAAAAATTTTATTTTTATTCTTCGCGCATGATCAAGTTCCCCTTCCTAGCTGTGTAAGAGGGTAATAAGCGCCATCTAGGAGATTGTGTAGGTAGTAAGCTTATAACATTATTCGAGAATGAGAAGCATTTCTTATAGAGTATTTTGGTGCAATTATCACAAAATCGAAAATTTCGGAGAGGTGCGATAGCAGAGGTACGATATGTCTTAGTAAGTTATGTATTCGACATTTTTTTAATCAAGCTTCTGTGCCATTAATCTCAACAACAACAGATTTCAAATATTGATAACAAAATAGAAAAATTACACTCAATTTATTAAAACAAAAACAGGATATTTAAATTCAAACCTGAAAATGAAAAAAAAGGAATACTCTGATAATTTTTTCAGTTATGATTCTTCGATGCGTAACGTTATAAAATTATATCAGGAATTACTCGAGATTTTTAATCAAATTTACTCACACGAAGAGAATATATACACAAGATTCTACTTTACGTAGTTGATTAAATCATTGATTTACTGGTATTAAAATTCGTCAAAGTATGGAAGTGTCATGTCACAAACGAAATTTAAAATGGTTTAATTTCAGAATATATTAGCTTAGTTCCTGAAAATTATATTCATTATGTATTTCAATAAGAATGATATAAATTGTTAAATCTTCATATAGGAAAATGCATAAAATAAAAACAACTAAAATACGAATAAAGGATTTAAATTGAATTATTTTTTTTAATTAAAGATAGTCATATATAAGTATTGTCCTTTTGGGAAATATTAATTCTTTGTAGTTACTGTGTTATTTGATTCTGGAAATAAAATATTGATTGAATACAGAATTCAGTATTATACAATATTCATTTATAAAATCTTCATAAAACATGTAAAAACCATTTTTGTCTGAAACGAAATGAAAAGAAAAATAATAGTAATATTTACTAGTTTTTTTACTAAAGTAATATACTAACATTTTTTCAAATTCGAAATTCCTCTTCAGTTTTATATAAAATTTATATCTCTAGCATTTAATTGAAATCCTTTTCCTCTCAGGAGAATAGCAAAGAAGTCAACATCTTTCAGTCTTATAAATCCCGAAATAAATATTTTGTATTAAATAGTTTACTTCATGCTTCTTATGAATTTAATTTCCTTTCAAGTCCTCCAATTTGAAAAAAAATAATGTTTTTTCGTTGCCAATATATGGAATTTTATAAAATATTTAGTATCCTAGATAAAATAAAACATAAAAATAAAAGTTTTTTTTAATGGCCATTTTCATAATTCATTCTTTTCAATTCTTCGTAAAAAAATATAAGCAATTTGCTACTACTTTGTGGAAAAAAGTCTGCCTCATATTTTGGGTATAAAAAATTTGAGTTCCATGCAGTTTTAGTACGTTAAAGGTTGCTGAAGTGATAAGCAAATAATTGCTTTTATATATATATATATATATATATATATATATATATATATATACACTGTCACAAAAAAATATATGCACCCAGAAGGATACGAGCTACTATCACGAAACTTAACTTGTATGTAGTGTATGAGGAGATAAGCAAATGATTACGAATTCAGAAGAACAGGCTGTTTTATTAAGTCGATATGGCATTAAAAATGTTACAAATCAGTAAGTATTAAATCCACCTCTGGCAGATATACAAGCCGAAACACGGCGTGGCATCGAATTAATCAGGTCACCTATGACCTCTTGCGGAAGATCATGCCATAATCTTTGCAACCGGGCAGTTCATTCACCAGTATTCCGGGACGACTGCAGATGCCTTCCAAGCACGTCCCATACGTGCTCTATTGGTGAGAGGTCTGGTGACCTGGCAGGCCATAGGAGTACGTCATATCCTTGAAGAAATTGTTGAGAGTCATGCAGTATGTGGACGAGCGTTATCATGCTGATAAAATGCACCTGGACCACTTCATAGCATAGGCAGTACAACTGGCATTAAAGTAACGTCCACGTAACTGCGTGCCGACAAAGTGCTTTGAAGGACGACTAGAGGTGATCGTGTGTCCCAACAAATCGCTTCCCACACTGTCACACCTTGTGTAATCACCGTATGCCACTCGACCACAAATGCCAGATCAGACTGGTGGCCTGGTGGCCTCCACACGCGTATGCGCTAGTCATCAGCATTGAGACTGAATCGGGATTCATCGCTGAAGATCACACACCTCCAGTCGGTCACACTCCAACTTGCCCGAGGTCGGAAAAATCCAATCGACATTGCCTATAATGTGGGGTCAGTGGTAGGCGTCTTAATGGACGTCGGCTCCTTATACCTGTGTCGGCCAGTCGTCTCCGAATGGTTGCCCTTGATACCACCGGATATCTGGAAGTTGGTGAATGGCTTCGAACCGATTCTAGTGGCGTTGCTGGTGCGGACGTGGCCGATCTTATAATTGCGCGATTCTCGCGCGGATTTGTGTTCCTGGGACGGCCTGACCCTCCGGGACGGTACACTATCCCTTCCGTGATCCATTGTTGCCAACACCGAGCAACTACCATATATATCCGACCGAGGTGGCGATCGATACGCCTGTTCGTCCAACCTGCTTCTCTGAGGCCTACTATACTCTTAAAGTCCGACAATTGTTCGTAATGTCGCCGGTTACTTCTCATAGGCATCTTTAGTCACAGTACCGTCCATCCAAGTCGACAGATTTGTTGGAATAATCCTATGGCACGAGCAATCAAGCTTTTAAACTCTCCCAGCTGCGCATCTCATATGCGGATAGCACGTTTACTCTTGTCTCATTGGCGTCGAAATTTTAATCATTTGCATATCACTTACCACACTACATTCCTGCCAAGTTTCGTGATAGTAGCTCGATTTCTTCTGGGTGCATATATTTTTTTGTGACAGTGTGTGTATGTATATATATATATATATATATATATATATATATATATATATATATATAGAAAGCAGAACTGAACTCTTAACTATGAACTTTAAATTCAGACGACTGACGACTTATCCCGCCATCCGATGTCAGCAACAGAGCACCCCCTGCATGGTCCCAAGTATTGTAATTGTGTTCCATTTTATTTCTTTTTCAGAGACTGTCAGTGCCTATTGCTTAATGTCATCCGAGGCCGCATGACAGCTAGGATGGCCGATCTATAGAAAGCAAAACTGAACTCTTAACTATGAACTTTAAACTTCATAAAATGTTATTTGTAAACGCATATAATGTCTGGCGCAAGAGGGCGCCACTAGCACGAACATTATCACGACCCCTCTACTCTGTTTGGGGAGAACATGAAGACTCCCGCTTTGGATTCCATCGTAGACGGACTACGTTTTTTTTTCAATTCTTTGTTATTAAACCTTAATTGTTTTTGTTATTTACGATGGTTTCTAGTTAGTTTATGTTGTGGATGTTTTACTTCAACCCCGCGCCCCATATATATATATATATATATATATATATATATATATATATATATATATATATATATATATATATATATATATATATATATATATATATATATATATATATATATATATATATATATATATATATATATATATATATATATATATATATATATATATATATATACATGTGTGTGTGTGTGTGTGTGAACTTATTTATCAACAAAAATGTAAACGACTCGTGTGATAACTCAAGATCTGATCTTGATATGTCTATGAAATTTTTCACGAATGTTTTTCATAATACTGAGAATGTAATGAACTAAAGATTTGGTTTTATGTATAACATGTGTTGATTTATAGCTGCATTTATAAAAAATCTCATGAAAAAATACTATAATTTTATATGTAATTGCAAAAAAATGACATGTATTTTTTTTAGATTTTAAGATATTGATTAGCTTTGAGCTCATTACACTTAGACGGTACTTACGTACATATGACAAGCAAATTAATGTTATTTGCATAATATTTTTTTTAGAGCTAGAGCCATTTTTGTAAGAATTTGCTAAATTTCGATCCTAATTTCCTACATTTTGTAAAAAATCGCTCAGTTATTTTCTATTTTTTCATCATTTTCGAGTTTTGGTATTATATTCTTCCGAAAAATCAGACAGAAATTATCGCAAAGTTTTTTCAAAAAACATGTTTTTTGTCTTAAAATGGTTTACAGTTTTTCAAAAAAACATGTTCCGAAAGTAGAGGAATACCTTAAAAGATAAAATGACGATAGGCAAATAGAAAAAATTCCCAAAACGTACTCCAGACACAAATAATTTTTCTTCAAGTAAACAAATAATTATCAATATCTAAAATTAAAAACTGCGAATACACTTGCAAATTCACACCTGATCGAGCATGTCCATTTCATCGAGCGATCTTTATAATATTTATTAAAATGTCAACGTGTATTGGTTTTAAGCCAGACCAATTTGAAAAAAAAACGTTATGTGAAATCGGAATTCTGAAAGCAAATTACTTTTCTTACATTCAAGTTAAGAACATTTTATGATATCATTAATGTCCATAAATTTCTATTTATTTTAATTAAGAAGAAATAGTAAAAAAGGTATATTTTAAGACCTAATTTAGAATTTGGTCAAACACAATTTTTAAATAAGCAACAATAAGAAAATGATTGAGCAGGGAGTTTTCAGTATTAAAATAATGGTGCAAAAAATGGCAACTATAAAGTATATAGTAAATGGAGACCAATACATAGGAACGTTTTACTTTTGAGTGTCTATTTTATGAAATGGATTCAGATACCTCGAATATGCCTTTTCACTAAGAAAATCGAATAGTAATAAAATTTTGGGGATGTGTGTACAAAGGGAAATTCGGGGAAGTCACACAGTCAGGTTTCTTTATAATTTTTACGTTTCCTGAGATGTGGACGATCAAATATCACACCCTTTAAACTGAATCCAGAAATTTCATTACGGCCGATCACAAATATATATTTCATATCCTACAGTTATCATCTAAAAGTGGCAGTTATTGAATGCATTAACAGCATACTATCTGGAGCGTTCCTCTTGTTTCTCCAAGAATAATTGGTCAGGAGACAGGTAGTTCCTTACTGACATACATCTCAACTTAGCAGGGAATATCGACAAAATTGCCTAAATTGGCACTCACGGCACAGGATTTACAGATACATACATGTACATATGCATAATGCTTAAATACATACATATGTATTTATTTGTATATAATATATATGCACACACATATTTATACACAAATACATGTGTACACATACACACTCACACACACACACACACACTCACATATATATATATATATATATATATATATATATATATATATATATATATATATATAAATATATATCTTTCACGTCCGGTATAAAAGGCTTAAGTGAAAAACGGTAAATATTCCAAAAATACAAAAGATGTAAATATACCAAATTATTGGCTTTTATACCAATTGCAGAAATATGATTTCGACTTGAGTCTTTTGTACAAATAAATGTAATTTTGTAGAGAAAATTCATAGACTTAAGCCTTTTATACCAGTCAAAAGATTTTTGAGTTTTTTTTTTTTATCAAAACTAACAAATATCCACAAATTACTGTTTTTAACTTAAGCCCTTTATACCGGCCATCAAAGTTACTGATAAATCACTGATAAATTTGAAATTTATGAGCATTTGAAAGTTTTACTAAAACAAACACGACACTTCGATAGAAGAAGTGTAATACATACATTGAAAACACATACTTTTAGATTATAACGAAATTAAATTAAAACGGATTGAAATAACAAATCTTGTAAGTAAAATAAAGATAAATTACTGCTTATTTGTATTTATACACAACTAGTTTAATCATTCCTTAATAAAAAAAATTTACACTTTATGTTCCATCAGCACAAGTTAAAATAATTTTTTTTTCCCAGAAGAAGTTTAAATTTTCCGTATTAAAGAAGTAACTTTAGGAAACAGAAATATGATTTGTGCAAAAGTGCAATTTTTACAATCGTTTTTGAAGAGTTCCTCTCTCTTAAGTCACAATTGGTTCCTGTCAGTTTGATATATAACTGACTTCAACCTAGCTCATACAAATTACGACTGAGATTTATTTTGCGTTCGATTTCTTTTCAATGTGAAAAAAATGTTAACTACTTTGAAAAAAAAATATTCCCGCTAAGGACAATTGCATTTTGTAAAACACGAATTAATTTTGTAAAATCCAGTTTTAAGGGGAAGTTGTTCATTAAAACTTTTATGGCATAAAAATATTATTAGACTGGCTGAATATCCATGCTTCGCTACGGAGTACATTCAAATGAAATACAACCGGCAATGTATGCAATTAATGCAAAATAAATATTTATAAAAAAATTGTAACGGATATTTTTGTAGACAAACCAATGTAGAAGGAAATATTCAAATTTAACACAACGGTCAATGGATGCAATTAATTTCTTTGTTTAATATCCATAAAAAATACTGATTTGAATTAAATTCTTAAAAACCTTCCATCTCATTTAGTCTAGTGGTTAAATTTTATCCTTTACTGTATTTTAATTTTTTTTCTCGATTTATTTCGATGTTATGCACGTGACGCAAAATTAATTTAAAGTATCACAAAAAGAAAAGAAATCTCGTGATCAGCATTTAATAAATTAAATTCTAAAGATTAATCTTTAAAAATTTCCCAAAAATCAGAAAATGGAGGTGAAGATTCGAAAAAGATTTCATTTTCAAAGAAATTTTATGATCTTTTCCGTGATATATATTTTGCAACCCTCAAATTATTTTTTTAATGCAAACTTTAAAAAAAAGTTACAAAACAGCTTAAATATTTAATCTAAAAAAATCTAAAGAAAAAATCAAGGAAGAATTTTTCAAAAATTTTTCTTAGTGCACCCCTACACTATAAAAAGAATCGCCATGCAAAATTTCAGACCTGTAGGTCCAGTAGTTTGGTCTGTGATTTATCTGTCAGTCAGTCAGTCACGGAACTGTTATTATATATGTAGATATATAAGTCTGAATGAATGAGTCACATAAGAAATCCCATATATATTTCGCGGATATTTACAAGAGTAATTGAAGAGTATAAAAATAATAACTCTCAATAAAACCCAATAAAATTGTATGAAAGAGATTGAAAAAAAGATTCTGTCCATTAATTTCTATCGAATATAATTTAATTGATAGAAATTGTTTTATCTCTCTTATTTTACCGATTATTAAATGTTTTCTTATGCTCTTTATTAAACTTAAAAATGCCCGCGAACCACATATCTCGTGAACTATATTTCTTACACGACACATTACACCAGATTTGACAATCCAATATTATTATTTAAAGCATAAGATTTTTAACATAGAACATCCCGTAAAATTTGAATTCTTCAAATTTAATCTATATTTTACAAAATATTCAGATTTTTGTAAAACACAGGGTTATATTTGATCACCAGTTACATTAGTAATTTTTTTCTTTATCTGTCTAGACATATTTTTAATTTTTTTCTACATCTCATACGTTCACATCTGCATACTGTAAAGACCAGCATAAATTGTAAACTTCCAAAGCAAAACTAATTCAATTAGAGATATACTTTTATGAAACAAATGCTATTCTCGAATAAATTTTAATTGTTTTATGCCTATAATCCTTGTCGGTGTGATTTGCATAATTATAAAGTTACTGAACAAATTTAATTAAAGTAATCAGCTACAGAACCGTAATAACTGAATACTGTGAACTAATTTACTAAATTATGAAGTATAACTTTTACTGTATAATGAAGAGGATACTTAATGTAATTTCACGCGCAAGACTGATTATCGACAAATATATTAATATAAAGCTCGGAAATGTCCTTCAGTAAATTACTTGCGAGCTAGTAAAAATTATAAAGAGATTTGGTATCTTTAATAGAAAAGGGAATATTTAAGTTATATCGTACGAATATATTAATGATATTTACTGTAGATATTTTTAGTTAAATATTGATTTACAATCATTCAAATCTTCAGATGTTATATTTGTCATCAACTTAATCTGACGAACATTTGGGGAAGTTTATAGCATAATCAAATAGCGGTCTATAACTAATTCTAAATGGGTGTTTTGCGTACATAAACTGTGAAATGGAAGAATCTTAGAAGACTGAACTCATTCTAAACCTATTAATGCAGGTATGGTGCTAAGCGCGGAACTAATTACTTTTAAAAAGTTTGATGGAAGTTTTTTAGAAAGGCTCATAAGGTTATTTATAGATATTTACTTATCTGAGCTCTCTCTCTCTCTCTCTCTCTCTCACACACATATATACAGGGTGTCCCAAAACGACCGCATAAACTCTGCACAGCTAGATTCCTCGTTGGGAGTACATAAAAACTGCCCAAAGAATCGTTCGTGTACGATCCATAGTTTACGAGAAAAATACGAAAAACAAAGTATGACGTCACTGCCGGTGCAAGAAAAAACACTTTATTGAACATATCAACAGCATGCACAATTTAAAGCAGATGTTCAAAGTGTCCGCCGTGCATGTCGAGGCAGGATTGAGCACGCCGTGGAATGGCTGTCATCATACGTTTCAGCATCGCGGGGTCCACCAAAGTACAAGCAGCATGCAGACGAGCAACTAAGTCCATTTGTGTTGTCACTACGTCTCGATACACCAGTTCCTTGAGATGACCCCATAGGAAAAAATCCAACGGTGTAAGATCTGGCGAACGTGGCGGCCATAGAACCGGACCCCCACGTCCGATCCAGCGGCCGGGGTATTCCATATCCAGCCAACCACGTACAGGAGCACAGAAATGCGCCGGAGCCCCATAATGCTGGAACCAAAGTCCCTGTATTGCCGCTAATGGTATGTCATCGAGGAACTCGGTTAAGACCTCATTGAGAAACACCAAGTACGACTGTCCCGATAGCCGTTCAGGCAACAGATATGGTTCAAGCAGGCGATCCAAGACTATGCCGGCCCACACGTTAAGAGACCAACGTTCCTGATGTTTCTGCAGCCGGATTGCATGCGGATTGACCTGGGACCACATATGGCTGTTGTGATGGTTGAATACCCCATCACGAGTGAAACATGATTCATCAGTCCACAGGATATGTGCAATGAAACCATTATCTGTGTTCTGTTGCTGCAACAGCCATTCACAGAAGGACACGCGTTTCTGAAAGTCATGTGGTTTCAGACCTTGCACGGTTGTGTACCGAAATGTGTGTAGGCTCTCAGACCGTAAAAGCCTGTGCACAGTACTTTTACTCGAAGTCATCTCACGGGCTAATGCGCGTGTGCTTACCTCGGGCGTCTCTTCTACCCGCTGCAGTATTGCATCCGCCTGTGCTACCGTCAGGCCGCTCCGCGGTCTTCCAGTATCGTGAAGATTGGCTGTTGGCGAGACGCTTCCCGTATTTCGCAGTCTGTGGTCCAGCCTACGGATGACGTTGACATCGGGAGGACGGAGGGACGGATATCGACGGGCATACTCCCTAGCAGTTCGTAAGGCATTTCCATTACATCGGCCGTACATCAAGTACATGTCGCAGTAGTCACGAACGGAGTACATGGTCTCCATACGAAGACTACCGGTAGCTGCAAGATGCAGCCTTTTAAATACCAGTTAAACGGCGGCTTAACGTCATTCCATGGCGTGCGCGTATGCATGACGCAATATGCGCGGCGAACGTTTTAAACATTATCGTCTCGAAATATATGCAAATATTGTTGTTGATATGTCCAATAAAGTGTTTATTTCTTGCACCGGCAGTGACGTCATACTTTGTTTTTCATATTTTTCTCGTAAACTATGGATCGTACAGGAACGCTTCTTTGGGCAGTTTTTATGTACTCCGAACGAGGAATCTAGCTGTGCAGAGTTTATGCGATCGTTTTGGGACACCCTGTATATATATATATATATATATATATAAATATATATATATATATATATATATATATATATATATATATATATATATATATATATATATATACCGGGTGGCCATAATTAAACTGACAGTGCTCACAGTGTTCTGTAGCGCGATCTATTTGCGAGAATGACGCCACATTTTGTAGGAAGATTAAACAAGACGGGGGACGAAGGATTCCGCGAAAAAATAAATTAGTTCCAAAAGTCACCTCTAGGGGAATATTTGGCGCTGTGTAATAGAAAATAGAGTGTTAACAAATGCAAATTAATACGGAATAAAATTACCTTTTATTATGCACATTTTATTACTTAGTTCAAGTGCAATATGGCAACACTTTTAAAAAAGCGTAAAATCTCATAAACACCGATAAAGTCTCGTGATCTGCGCAATCACGTACGCTGAGCAGAAGCTCAGCGTACGTGATATCTCAATATCACGTACGCTATCTCAATATCACGTATATCTCAATATCACGTATATCTCAATATCACGTACGTATATCTCAATATCACGTACGCTGAGCAGAAGAAGAAGTTCTTTATTCAAATTTCACGTTACATCCATTGGCACAGTGCCAGCTGCTTGGGTTTTAAAAGGCAATGTGTTACGTTTCGAATCAATCGGATTGAAAGTTTATGTGCAATGTCTCCTTCTTTAGTTGAGCGTGCGTTACTGGTCAAATTCTTTTACCTCAACCAGTGCAACGCGTCAGCCGCTCTTCGTGCTTTTAGAACGCACAAAAAAATGCGTAAAGGTAACGGTCCTGTGTCAGTTAATGGGCTAAAAGCAATGGATGCGACGTTTGAGAAAACAGGTTCTCTGAAGGTTCAGTCAGGCAGAGGACGAAAACCTGTACCACAGGATACAATCGAAGCAGTTGCCACGGCGATTGTCGACAGATGACCAGACAATATTGCTGCCACCTCTAGCGCTCGTGGATTAGCTCGGAATATGGATATGTCTTACAGTACGGTATGGAAAATCTTACGAAAGATTATCAACTTCTATCCGTACAAGATCAGCCGTGTACAGGAGTTACTGTACCCCGACCATGATAAGCGATTGACTTTTGCTCTCACCTTTCTTGCCAGAATGGAGGTGGATGATGCTTGGCCGTGGAAAATCTTATGGGGAGACGAGGCCCACTTTTACCTGCATGGAACTGTGAATACCCAGAACTGCCGAATTTGGGATGACAAATCACCACATGCAGTCATAGAAATTCCCTTACATTCACCAAAGGTAACTGTTTGGTGTGGGTTCACAGCGGAATTTATCGTAGGTCCATTTTTCTATGAGAACATTACCCCGACAGGACCGGAAACCTGTTCTATTACCGGAGAGAAATATCGCCACATGCTGAACAGCTTTGCCATATTGCACTTGAACTAAATAAGAAAATGTGCATAATAAAAGGTAATTTTATTCCGTATTAATTTGCATTTGTTAACACTCTATTTTCTATTACACAGCGCCAAATATTCCCCTAGCGGTGACTTTTGGAACTAATTTATTTTTTCGCGGAATCCTTCGTCCCCCGTCTTGTTTAATCTTCCTACAAAATGTGGCGTCATTCTCGCAAATAGATCGTGCTACAGAACACTGTGAGCACTGTCAGTTTAATTATGGCCACCCGGTATATATATATATATATATATATATATATATATATATATATATATATATATATATATATATATACACTCAAGAGCGAAAACATTATGACCACCCCTACATTTTGCAATGAATACGCCTGGATGACGTGGAAGGCACGTGATCAGGTGGAAGTGGTATTTAACTGCTGCTGGAGAGTCTGAAGAATCATTCTTTCACTTCCTTCTGTGTGTAATGGGAAAGGCTTCAGATCTAAGCGAATTTGATAGAGGGCAGATTGTAATGGCTTGAAGGCTCGAAACAAGTATTTCCGAAACTGCACGACTCGTGGGTTGTTCGCGACCTACAGTTGTTAGTACTTACGCAAAGTGGATGAATGACGGTGAAACCAGCAGTAGACGACATGGTGTTGGATGTAGACACGCTATCAAAATAAAGGTCGTCGGAGACTGTCTCGCATGGTGAAGCAAAACCGGAGCCAGACAGTGGCTCAGCTGACAGCCCAATACAATGCAGGGCCAAGTAGAATAGTATCACAGCACACTGTTCGGCGGACACTGTTGGATATGGGGCTACGCAGCAAACGTCCCACTCGTGTGCCTTTGCTGACCAAGTGTCATCGCCAACTACGCCTGCGCTGGGCCCGGGAACATCGCGACTGGTCCATGGATCAGTGGGATAGAGTTGCCTGGTCAGATGAATCACGGTTTGTCATTCATCACGCCGATGGCCGTGTCAGGATACGCCGTCTTCTAGGCGAACTGTTGCTCCCTCGATGTACAGTAGGTCATACACAGGCCGGTGGTGGCGGTATTATGCTTTGGGAGACGTTCTCTTGGGTGTTTCTGGGACCCGTGGTTATGGTAGAGCAGACCATGAATGCTACAGGGTATCTGAACATCATTGCGGACCAGTTGCACCCTTACATGGCCTCTGTTTTTCCAGCTGGAAATGGAATGTTCCAACAGAACAACGACCCGTGTCACAAGGCTAAAATTGTGTTGGAGTGGTTCCAGGAACATGATGCTGAATTCCAGTTAATGTCCTGGCCGCCTAACTCACCGGATCTCAATCCGATAGAACACATTTGGGATGTCATGGGACGGCAACTCAGAGTTCAAAGACCACCAATTCGCAATATCTCGGATTTGCGTGACCGTTGCTTAAACATCTGGTACAATCTGTCTCCGGCCATCTACCAAGGACTTGTGGCATCCATGCCAAGGCGGGTTGAAGCTGTGTTGCGCGCCAAAGGTGGACCAACTCGTTCTTGACAGGTGGTCATAATGTTTTGGCTCTTGAGTGTATATATATATATATATACACTAGTTATCGAAAATTAATTAAAAATCGCAAAATGAGGGATAACACGTTCAAAACAAGGCTAATCTGTTTAAAATTTGAATATGTTGCTAAGTAAAAGGTGTTGAACAATACTACAGTATGCAAAATAGTGGCGCTGCAGTCGGAATACGTCATTTGCGAGGAGCATAAAAGTGCATGTCTCTGAGCAATGCGACAATTGTCGCTGCGATGCTGAGATTATACATATGTCATAGCCAAATTGTAGCAATGACCTCCAGGCATCATTTGACTGAAGAACTGCAACGGCGAGCTATTGGGAGACTAGCGGCAGGACAAAGTCAGACAGAAGTGGCCAGTGCGTGGTTCATAGACTTTGGCAGCAATTTCTAACCATGGATTCGGCATCCAGGAGGTTTAGCCAAGGACGGACATACGCTACGACGAATGCCGATGACCGATATTTGTCATTATGCGCACGAAGGATTAGAACGGCAACTCCGTCTGAACTCCGTCTGAAGAGATTCTCACTCGCTGCAAGCTCGGAACAGGCACTAACACTGGCTGGAGAAATGGTGTCATTTATCAAATCGAGCTAAAAGTTGGTAGACCACTGCAATGGTGTATTTGCCACCTACACTTCAACAAGCTACCATTCAGACATCTTTGCTATCACTTGGACGGAGTTACAGCAGGACCATTATCCTTTAGTGGTGAAGTTGGTCAAAAAATTAGACCCTATATAAAACTTCCTGTGCAAGAGTTTTTACCTAATGACTGCACTATTCCTAATACCGAGAAGAAATAACTGAGCAAAGTTCAGCTATATCTCCTAGATATTTCCGCAGCAATCAAATTTGGTCAATGTCCAGCGGATTTGGCAGCTCGAGAACCAGGTCCATTAGTACATTCACGATGGGTAACATCAGCAGAGTACTCGGACTATATGTCAGTGAAGAAAACACCTCAGATGAACTGAAGCTTCTGGTGTACTTCATTTTGCACTGTTACATGCCACTGTGGTTCCGGATCAAAGCAAGTGGTAATTTTTCTGAGGGTTATAAGAATGTGTTTGAAGCAATCGGATTAACACGATACCAACCTGAACATTTACGAAAAATAATCGACCCAGTAATAGAACGAAACTAATATTTTGCACACCCAGAAAATTTAATTGTGGCTATGGATATGAACGAAAGACAGCATGTGAGAGAACTGGGATTACGTCGAGTTCTCAAAGCTCGGGTAAATTGCAAGCGGAAAACAATTAGAGACTTTAGAGTGCCAACACTTGACTTCAACGCGATCGATTACGTTGACATGATTAAGTGGAAGGTTTGTAATGTCACTCCGCCACCTTTGCTAAGGAATATACCGGATGAAGAAATAGAAGAAAGGATAAAAACTGGTAGACCATTGATTTCAGACTACAATAGATTTCCATGTCACACCCAATCTGTGGAGCGTTGTGTCAAACTTGTCACCGAAGCTAGCCAAAGTGTCAGCGGTACTGAAGCTAGAGATGGCTACATAAGAAGCACCCTGTTGTGAAGGTCAGTTAAGCCTGAATTTTCTTCAAAAGCTGCCTTCAATGTGTTTGAGTTCAACAATCAATAATGTGGCATAATAGGATCGACGAAATTAAAATGCAGTAAAAACAGCATTTGCAGCAATCTTATGAAAATACGTTTTTTTTTTAAATGGTACTTTTGAATGTTTTGTTTCTACAAAAAATGTTTTAAACATACATATATAAATGTTTCCCTGTCTTTCAACACCTTTTTACTATACATTGCGAACTATTGCATTTGAAATGCGTTATATTAGAGCTTTTGAAAAAACTGCTAAAAAAAAAAATTATTTTCTTATTTTTTCAAATATTTCAAATATTTTTATTTTTCTAATATTTCAAAGTGAATGTGCGATCGGAAGATATTTTTCTTTCACAAAATTTATTTTACGTTTTTTCTTATCTATAAGTGTAACAACTTTTTTCAACTAGCCATTTCGAAAAAAGGAAAAAAAAGTTTTTACGGCCCACCCTATTTTATATATATATATATATATATATATATATATATATATATATATATATATATATATATATATATATATATATATATATGGTGCACGGTATAAAGGGCTTAAGTCAAAGAAGTGATTTTTAGATATTTGTTAGTATTGGTTAAAAAAAATCTTTTGACTTGTATAGAAGGATTAAGTCTATCGATTTGGTATACATAAGTACATTTCTTTGTACAAATGCCTCAAGTCAAAATTATTGTTCTACAATTGGTATAAAAGCCAATAACTTGGTATATTTAAATCACTGTTTTTGATTTAAACCCTTTATACCGAGCGCAGTGCGAACAGTTGGCCCAGTTGGCAAGAGCAGTGGGCTAGTGATCTGCACGTCCCTGGTTCGATGATCGTCGCTGCAAATCCACCGCCGGTTCACTGATGGTGGCCAGGGTACGTAAAATAGGTCATGGCTACAATGTCCTCCAAGTTCTCAAATTTAATTCTGGAGGTGCGGATGCAAGTGTTCCGGTATCGTCACTTGACACGGCACAAAATTACGGGACCGGTCATTTAGCCGAATTGGATTCCGACTCTTGTGGTGCTAATTCAAAACAGGAACCGCCCCTTTCAGCCCATTAGTCTATTAGGACATGGTGGATGGAACCTTGAACCAGGGGGAATTAGCAACAACAACAAATCTATACTTATATATAAAGACAGAGCGATTTTGTATGTGGAGGATAATCTCAAGAACCACTGCACCTATTTGAAAAATTCTTTCACTGTTTGAAAGGTACAGTATTCCAGATGGACATAGGCTATATATTATGCATATCTGATCAGTATAAATAAAGTTAGGGGCTTAATCCTAACAATCTCCATTGTTACCGCTACTGTCCTCTACCGCTTTTTGTGCCGAAGACTTCAACGATGCTTAGCGTGGTGCTATCGCGGTCGGCTTCTGTTTTGACGTTAGCGGTTCGAACATAACCGTTCTCCGGCATGCCTTTTTCTTGTAAAAAATTAACTTTAATTATTAACTAACGTAATATTCATTTGAAAATTATTTTAGGAATATTATTTAAAAAAAATGTGAATATTATTTTAAAAAAACATTCTTTACTTAAAATCCTTTTTTTATTTTTGTATTTTTATTTCATCTCTTAACCTCTGTCTTTTAAAAAATTAACTTTAATTAATAACTAACGTAATATTAATTTGAACATTATTTTAGGTGCTTAAAATAATTTAAAAAAAACATTCTTTACTTAAAATCTTTTTTTATTTTTGTATTTTTATTTCATCTCTTATTCTAATTTTGGGATACCAATGTGTATCTATACTTCTATAATAATATATAATGTAGTATAGAACGAAACAAAAAGCGTGGTATTCCATGAAGTTTTAAAATAAATTATACCTACCTAATATCTACTTTAGATAGATAATTGTTCAACCCGGACAAAGTCGGGATGGGCCGCTAGAATATATATATATATATATATATATAAGCGGTATTTAAAACAATGTGAAATTTGTTTGTATTACAAAATATTAGGCTTTGTACCTAAGGCAATATAGACTCATTTATCTTTACATTTGTATCTACGCATTTATAATCACCACCTATATATTGACCCAATACAACGAATCGAACCTCTTGGGCACTTACAGCAATAAAAAATATGCGCAAAATCATCTGCCTTTCACCATACTTATTCGAAGGCACTCAGTTGTTATCATTAAAGATACGCATCAGAATCTATAAATTTCCCCCTTAATAGAAATATATAGATTTCAACTACTCGAAACTTCAGAACACACAACTTCCCCAATAAATTGCTCCCCATTTATCTTATTTCTCTCAAATTACGCTGCAATACAGTCTTCCGAGGAGAGAAAGAGAAGGAACTAAAGCGGAAAGCGTTGCTAAGTCGCCTCACAAATCTGTATGGCTGCAGCCAAAAAACTCTCCGGAAATGACACGTATTTATATATATATATATATATATATATATATATATAGTGAGTGGTCTCCACGAAAGCAGAACTTTATGGGTAGCTGGGTTTATGAGCTGTCATAACGAGTCACTGAGTGAAAAGAAAGATGTATGAATCACAGTGTAGTGATAAAATTGTCTCACAGTTTCTGTTTTAGGGAAATCGTTAAGCCGATAAATAATATCCTCGTGATCAAAGAGCCGTTCCTAATTCATCCTGGGTTTAAACGCAACGGTTGTATATCTCATAATAAAGAAGCGGCCTTATAAGTGAAAAAGAAAATGACATTTTATAGATTTCATTTAGCTAAATAGGGGAAACAGGGACTTCAATGTCCATTAGAAATCTTTATTAAACGTTTTTTGCTTGATCCTTCCAGATCATTAATTCCCATAAAAGCATATCTGAGAGTTTGTTGACTGTATATGAAATATTTTGCATGTCCTTTCAATATAGATTTATAACTTATTACGAAATTCATATTAATCTTGATTTTAAACTTTATTCAAATACAAAACTAATGATAAAATTTTACGCGGTTAACATATTTATCATTATTCTAGTATTTACACAAAAAAATTTCCGATAAAGACTATTTTGCATAAAAATGTATAAAGTATTTGCCATTGTATTAATATATTTAAAGTGGTGAATTATTTACAATATATTTTGTGAATAGTATTTTATATTTAATGTAAAAAAATGTATATTGTATCATTATCATTTTTCAAAATTTTAAACGGTATGAATAGTTAATGTATGTACATTTAAAAATAAATATTTTATATTCGCAGGAATATATATGTGCTAAACCATTAGATTTAGCTATGTACACTATAGATATTCTATGCCTTCCAACACACACACACATACAATTATATATATATATATATATATATATATATATATATATATATATATATATATATATATATATATACATATATATAAGCAAAAGATCATAAGTAGCTTTAAATAATATAATATTTTAAGCTATTTATGAAATTATGCTTATAAAATGTTAACGCTCTACTTAAAACTTTTTCGCAAAAAATAAAATATTGCAACTAATTTTTATACTTCTGTTTTTACGGTAAGCAAAAATACGATTTCATTTATTAGATCCTTTATGAAATCCTACAGAAAAAGCTTATTTACAGTCAGACACTAGTGTTCATCATTGAATGTTGCTCATGGGAATACATATTTGCGTTTATTATACCAATGAAATTATTGAGATTTCTTCACAACGAAAGCCTGGTTAAAATTTAAAACTTAATAAATAAAACGTGTCTCCAAATGAAAGTTATCTGCATTTTACATTTTAATTATCGTAATAACATTTCCGATAGATTGAGTTAAATATATAAAATTATTTGTGTAAAATATTTGCTTTTTGATATAGTTCTCCCAAAATTACCTGTATATTTAAAAAATTCAAATGCAGTCACAAGATATATTACTGAAATAAACTTTGATTTTAAAATCTACTGCTCTGTGGGGTACGATTATAAATTATAAATTATTTTCAAGATTTTCCTCTGAAATATAGGCGGCAATATTTTGTCTATCACAACTCAAAATTTAAGCCCTTTTCTGCAACTGATAATCGATAAAGCAACACTGGAACGCATGGCAAAAATACACTTGTTTTATGCCTATTTGCTTGCAATTCACTTTCTTTGTCATTCTTATTTACAAAAGAGAGCATAATATTGAGTAATATACAATTTGTAATGATAATTGTCTTTTGAATTCATTCACTATTTTATCCTGTGTACTAACGCAACGACAATGTAATTGTTTGCATCAATTATATCATCATACATTACATCTTGAATATGGCATATTATTAAAAAATTACATATATTATACCCGGGTGTCTTCAGTCAAAAAGAATCCTAAAAATATATTTGAAAATTTTTAACTAGGGATGTAATTAATATTTACCTACATTTTGTGAGTTGTCACAACGAATCTTTCCAGTATTTCCAGGTTTCTATATGAATATAAAAAAAATTAAAACATAAAGTATGGATATAATTTAGTATAACAAAGTATAAATAATTGTTCTATTATAAGTCAGAAATAATATTATATTTTAAAAAATAGGATATTTTAAAAATAACTATGAATGCAAAACAAAAGTTAACGTCAAAGAACTTATTATGATGGCCCCTCCCCATAGTAATTCAAAATTATAATAATTATAATTTTAATTTAGTCATAAACATTTCATAATTATTACAATAACGTGACAATTTCCTCACATTTACACTTCATTAAAAACGTACACTGGATAAAATCATGATGATGCTCAATAAAGTAATTTGCTCCACCAAAGGATTTTAATCAAGTTAAAAGTTCATGAACAGTTTTTATTCAGATCAGTGTATGGCATTTTGGCCAGATAAACATCTTCACTGTATAGTTCGACAATTTAAACACGTGTAATAGAAATGATAAATGTCAAAAGTTAGTTTCCTTTTCAACTGTGAGTACAACTCGTGCCGTTGTTTCAAAAATATATTTTGATATGACAAATTCAACAATATTCACATTTGTAAAATATTTATTTAAATATATTCTAATTTTCGATTACGGCAAATATGATGACTACCTTACGAAACATCTTCACACAATGCATGCCACTTTTCGTCCTGTTAAGCTACAAATAAACCTGAGACAATATTTAAGAAACATGCTACGAGACGCAGCTAGAAAAATCAGATCGGTTAGAAATTATTTCCCGAATCAAATATACCCCTATCATCTAAGTAATCATTTGGTTTCTGCTTTCAGACTTTTTAAATGGGACATGATTAAAATAATGACAAAAAGAAATATTGAAAGAAATTTAGAGAAAATAAATGTAAAGGATAAAATACAGTTTAACAACTTTAGTAAATAATATAGTCTAAAATGAGAAAATATAGTCTATAAAATTAATGAAATGTCGTAATATTTATGTTTCCAAACGCCTTCTTTCAAATGTCTTCATATTCTTTATAAAAATAATAACTGAAATTGACCTTCATTATATATATATATATATATATATATATATATATATACAGGGTGTCCGGGATAAAGGTATCTAAAAGTTATGGCTTATTTTTACGGAACTACCCATTAGAATTAAAAATATATATATTTAAGTAGAAAGTGCATCTCACCAAGTTTTAATATCAATCATAGATTTCAATCATAGTATCATAGATTTCGATGTGTGCACCTTTTGTAGCACGACAAACGTCTAAATGGTAATTCATTTCCCTCCAAGTGTTTCGTAGCATATCAAGATTTATTACACGAATTGCTTGAATGATACGCTTCTTCAACTAATCCAAAGTATCATTTTTTTGTTTATACACCACGGATTTAATTAATCCCCAAGCAAAAAAGTCTAATAACTTCTGATATGCTTCTAAGCACTTGGAGAGAACTGGATTATCATTTAGACGTTAGTCGTGCTACGAAAGGTGTTAAAACGAAATCTATGATACTATGATCGAAATCTATGATTAATATTAAAACTTGGTGAGATTTTCTTTCTATTTAAATAAATATTTTTAAATTCTAATGGGTAGTTCCGTAAAAATATGTCAAAACTTTTGGATACCTTTAGCCCGAACACCCTGTGTATATATTAATTATAGAGGAACGTAAAACATAATTTGTTGTTTATTACTACGGAGAGACTGGAACAAATTTCTTTTTTCTATTCCTGAACATTTATTCTTTAAGAAAAACATTCTTAATAAAATAATTTTCTTGGAAGTGTAACGCTGTGTCAGCACTTTCAAATTCATAATTCCAACTCTTCTTTAGAAATTCGAGTGAGGGGAAAATATTTACGCACAGCTAGACATTACAATATCCATTCTTAGATTTCTATCAAAAATTTTCAAAACTATGTGTAAAAATTTTCAAAGCTATGTGTAAACACTGTATAGAGTATTTAGCTCACTTCTACCCAGACCTGGGTGTATATAATTTGAAGTGGCACTCTATTTGAATTTGATGCAAATACAGTTTATACATGAAACAATGTTTATTGAATTCGTTGCACATATATAATTGGCTTTTACAGTAATAAGCATACGTACTACTTGTACGGAATATATAAATACAGCTTTCAAGAACAATATATTTTCAATACTCACAAACAGTAAGTCAAACCAGCAGTACTGCCACGTAAACTTCGGGCCCCCTAAGCACTAGCTCAGGATAGTACTGGAGCTGCATACCTCGTAGCTCCCTATCGCTTATCTATCAACTTTAACAACCTTCTTCAACCCTAACCACCTTTTTTTAATTAATGACGCTGCCTGGTATTTATACTAAGCGCGTATGCCGAAATTAGCATATCTAAAGCAGCTTCTTTAATTCATTCACTCAAAAGTTCGATTCTTGTGAATCGAATCTTGTGTATACCTTACACATTACAATATCCATTCTTAGATTTCTATCAAAAATTTTCAAAACAAAACACTGAAATAGAACAATCATATCATGATCTAAAACCGAATGAATAATATTTGAAATCTTACTCTCGTTTTACTGCCTAAACAGCTACGCCTAAAATCTAATAACATAAAAAAAGAGAACTACGTATCAGTCAAAACATTCTCATAAAAGCATCGTTTAACTTTCCTCCGAGATCATAATCTAAGCATACTTCATATAACTTCACATTCACAGTTTCCATCAAATTTGAACCCAAATGCACTGCTAAAGTAGCTTTAAATATTCACCTTTGATAGTTTTAGATTGCTTTCCTCTCTGCCCTCAGGCATTCCTCCACAGTTTTAAAAAACAATGCCCTCCAGAGAAGGGATTTCTCCTGAGCACTTAAAGAAAAAGAATGTTTTAAACTATTCTAAATGAAAATTCTCCAAAATACTTTAATGGTTAAAAGTTGAGTCCAAACGACCAAAGAGAAGTTCAAAGCCATTTAAAAGAGATCAAAGGGATTTACCAAACTGCATTATTGATGTTATTTCAGTCCACACTTTTAGAAACAAATGCTACAATTTTCTGTTTGATGAATTATTGAGGGCTATGTGTTCCTCTCACAACAAGATCGATTTCATTTTGGGAAACATAATTGAGATTTTCGGAGCGTGAAGCCATTCATCTTCCTCTGTTATTGTATTTTCTTTCACAGGAATTTTGTATCGAGGAATGTGCATATATCAATAGAAATTTTAGAAACGTAAACGTGACGATATGAATAAGAATGCACCTGTACCCTTTACAAATTTTTCATATATATCATATTTGCACTAAAGAGTAATTACTTGTTCACAGAAGAAAACGCTTTACACGCATAATCTCGAATTTTTAAAAAAATTATTAATATATTTTCTTGCATGAATGATGATGATGAATGAATGAATTATGATGAATTTATTTCACTTGGTTCTTTTAACGCATTTAAACCGACACTTTCATTAATAGAAAGCGTTACTGATATATGCAAGCTTATAAATTATTTAATACAATTATCGTTTTATAAATGTGAACGCATACATATGGAAAAATAAAATAAAATTTTAAATTTGATATATTTATGTAACAATACAAATTGTAAGGTAAACTGTGAGCTAATTCAAGTTGTGCATGAAAACTGAGTTCGTTGAATTTCCAGAACAACAAAGTTAAACTTTCCAGGGAACTAGTATATGCCTTTATATGGGATGAACTTCTGTAGGATTTTATGAGTGTAAGGGCAACGCATATCAGTATATGCAAGAAATATAACCAAATACTTACTTCATGTCCCCTGTTGCAGATGACGAAGTTAAATCCGCTAGTCAAGTCACTAAATTTTTTCTATTTTATGTGCTAACCGATGAACTATCAATTAGACGTATGGCATCAACATATTAAGATTAAAATATTCTAATTCATTTCAGATCTTTTCTCCAGAGCCCAAAATTTAAAAAAAAATCATAATATTTAAATTATGGTTCTGTGAATTATATTGTATCCTTTTATATGTAACAGACACTTATTTTATGATTTTTAAACATATATTCATGTATTCGTTAAGACAAAAATCAGTGTTCATTGAAGTGTTTGTTCCAGTCGGATTGCTTATATTAATAATTTAGACCTATCTTAGAAAGAACAAAATATACTCAAGCTTATGTGATTTATGAAAAGACAACTGAAAAGCATGAGAGCAGTACCTATGTAACTTTGCACTTTGGTATGGGTCGTTGCGAGCTCTACAGTCAACTTGTGCTACACTAATGCTGATTAGAATGAAACCTACAACTTAAAAGACCTAATCCCAAATTCTTCAAACATTTATGGCAACTAAAGATTTTGGTACGATTTTATTTCTGCAGGATAATGACATATGAAACGCAGATTGTGAAATAATGAAGGACTTTGCTGGAATTAATAATGATAAAGCAAATGTTCCTTAAAAATTGCATTGATCTCAAAACTAATGCTTTTCGCTTTTTTTGTGCCTACAATCAAATGTTAAATTGATATCGGTTTAAAAAACTTTTATTGTCATTTGACCAAAAGCTTTTAAAAAGGCTCATATGATTGTTTATATATAATTAACTCAGCTCTCATGTATATATATATATATATATATATATATATATATATATATATATATATATGTATATATATATATATATATATATATATATATATATATATATAATGATTTCGCTCCGTATATATAAATATATATTAAATAAATGTGCGACCAACCGGTGAGTAAATTTAAAAGATTTCTTATCCGCAAAGGGTTTATTCAGCAGTCAACGAGGTTTTCCTTCAAGAGATTTTTTTTAATTTTCAAGCTTTCCCCCTAGACTTGTCCTCAAATTAGCCTTTTTGCGAATATTTCAAAATTTGTCCTATAACAATATATAATAGTTTAAGATACACTTAATTTAGAGTGTTTTCTATTATTATTGGCTAAATTTAGAACACTTTGAAATGAAATTATTTAATTTTCCTTTAAGCTCTATTTGGAAAATGAAATTTTTTTATTTAAAAATTTATCAGGACACTATCAACCTCAAACAGTTAACGGCCACAATCAACATGAATTCAGAATAGCATGTATTCATCATTTGGAATAATGTAATTGAAAACTAACTACCTATGATAAAGATCTAGCAATACCACTTTTCACAGTGAACTCCATCAAATACGCTGCAGTATATTTATTTTGTCAAGTGAACTTCATTAAAGGTAATTTCAGGAATAGACTGACAAATGAACCAAGTTCAGAGTATGTTTTACTCAGTGAATGTTTATAGGATCTAGCGATAATGTTAATATCCAAAAGGGAAAAATCACATATTCTCTTTCAAAACAAATCTTCAAATATAGACATTTTACAGGGTATTGAGATATCAATATTTCAATACCCTGTAAAAAACACCAAAAAATTCTTAAAATATAAAACTATGGGCTTTTCTTTTAAATACGTTTTTTCTTATGAGAAATACTGAAAGAAACATTTCATAGTAATTGATCAGAAAAAAATTGTCTAAAATTTACCACAGCTTAGCAAGGAAACATTTTATAGAAAGTCAACTGATGCACGGGTTTAAGAAAAAGAATTCAATCTTGAAATCCAAAACATTAATAACGGAAACTATCACATTTCTTCGACAACTACGTAAGTCATTTGTTAAAAACACTAAAATGTATGGCATTTAACTCAACTATGTTTAGTTATACTAATTTACACTCAACGATAGAACGAACCACAGCAGAATTAGTTTTTGTTACGTTATCTTAGTTAACTAAGATTCAGACTAACTGCTTTCAGGCGACATGTTGCCTGAAAGCATACGCGTAGCAACCATAAATATTTCGCACATTGTGCCAAGTTGAACAAACCAACATCTATTCCATGATTTTCTCCTAAATACCCATCAGGAGGTCTGTTAATTGACTTCGCCAAAAGAGCGACCAGAAATTCAGAACGATTTCAACAAATAAACATACCACAACCCTCTAAACCAGCCGTGCTCAAACTTTTTCTCTCCCGGGCCAGATTTATTTGTTTGCTACTTTACCCGAGCAGGAACATAATACATTATTCCTCACATTACAATAATTTAAAATGTAAAACCCAAAATCTAAATGTATCCAAGCATTTATTTAAAAATGAGTGTGATATTTTATGTTGAGACAAACTTTTAAATATTTTAGACAAATCAGGTTTATACTTGTTACAAGCCGATATCTACAAACGTTATTCGCATATTTCATTTTGGAATAGGAGGATTCACAAAGATACATTAATGCTAACGAGGTAAATAGCAAGTGGCATATATTTGTAAAGTCTCTATTTCAGGCATTAATTTCCAAAATTAGGCATATTACAGCACTTGACCGATAGTGATTCGGGCCGCACTTAAGAGTTTGGTGGACCGCTTGAGTTTGAGTACCGCTGCTCTAAACCTTTGAGACTATTTTTCTATGTATCTTTCATTCAGCTGGAAAAGACGCTTCTGACGAATAGAGTAAAAACCTCGTTTATCCGGACTAACTGAGACCATAGGCAATCCGGATAATCAAAAATCCAGATAATCTGGGTAATATGGATAATAAGCAAAACAAAAGCATTAACTAAGCACACTTACCGTTTATTACTTTAAAAAAACTATGTTTTGTAACAAAATTGCATAGTATTCTTTACAAGACATTCAAAAATATAAAAATAACTTTTCCCATCATTTCGTAACAAAGAATTGGTAAGTCTTGTAAAGTTTTCTTAAACTCAACAAAAAGCATTTTATTACCATAATTTATTGCACAATCTATGCAGGAACCGTCCATTGAATCAAACTAAAAAGCGAATATTTGGCGTACTTGTAGTTACGTTCTTGCTATCATAGTTTAAAAATATTATCTATTGTGAACATTAAATAAAAATAATGCTTACAAATCTGATCCGGATAAACGAGGTTTTACTGTAATTCTATCCTCTAATTTGGTATTTAAAAGCATCAAAAATGTAACATAAGATAGACTTTTGAGCACCAAATGCAGGATGGAATAATCTATACCAAACACTTTTCAAGTTGATAATATTCTACGTAAAAATACACCTCAAATGCTTAGAGGGATAAAAATATTTACTGTACTAACTACGAGTAAAGGAAAATAACGTCCGTCACATGCATATTGACTGTAAATTATTTAAGAAACTGCTCGTTTAACATTCGTGATTAAGTGTACTAGTTTCTTCTTCACGACTCGTGAGTTATACAAATTTTAATGAAGTTTAAAGCTTTCCGGTTCAGTTAAAACCTCCTTAAAATTAATAAACATAAAATAATGTTTCACCACTTCAACTGGTTTCTTTCATTATTTTGCTGCTACTCATAAATTTAAAATTTACGTTCTTCAGAATAAGCAATGTTCACACCGGGAATAGTTAGAGAGAGCTTAAGGGAAACGTACTGAGTTTATCCTTCGAGATGTTTGAATGGTTTAGCAGAGACAAAATATCTTTGCAAAAGATAAAAATGTATGCTCATGCATATTTGAATTTAGTATGTATCTCAAAACAAGGTTCTTTAATGGTACTTTAATTATATGGCATGCTCAGTGACTCGTAATTTTATTTTGAGAAGATTAAAGAGTGCTATTAGAAAGTATACGCAACAAAATAAATGAAATACGAATAAGGAGATCTGATATCTTGTTTCTAACGCTTATGAAAAATACACGCTTCAATGCTTATTACACCAAGCTTATCTACTTTGTAATCTTCATTTTGTTTCATCAGTGTGCAGTAATTAACGGAAAGATATGTATAAAATATGAGGACAACCGTCAAATAAATCATTTTCCCATGGTTTCCCTTTCACGCTAGCACAGACTTTTTTATCATCATATATAAATTGATATAAAAAGCAGAGGATTATATTTTTCCCGGTTCTAATCTCGAATTTATGTTGTTCAATAATATACAAAATAGAAATCCGAAACATTATATACAAATTTCGTAAATGTTTTGCCAACTGCATGCGTCGACACAAATTCAATTTACTTTCCATTTGTGAGATAAATATGTATGTGTTAATTGATAAGAAAACTCAAAATACATTAAATTTCTTACAAAATCCTCCTTTTCCATTATTTAATTATGTTTGTACAACGATAACTAATAATCATATGTAAAGACGTTTCCGTTCTTTGTGTTCTTTACGATTTAATTTTTGATACTTTTTGTTTCTGAAGTTGTAAAGTACTACGATTGAAAAGAATGTATAAAAGATGGACATACAAATTTAACACTTCAGTGGGCGCGCCAATTTTTGAAACACCAGCAGGCGCGTGGCACAAAGTGCAACGTCTCTTTCAACCGTGATTATTCCTTTTGCAATAAACTTTTTTTTTAAAATTGAAAATAATAATTCTGCCTTTATGACAAGATATAAAATGTTGATAATACTGAGATATATTTATAATTAAAGGCCAAAGAATGCAGATACAATCGCGTTATTTTAAAACTGTCCGGTTTAGTGGATCTAAGGACAACTTGCGAATTGATTGATACGTATTATGTACAAAAACCTAAAAAACAATGCAATTGTCCATCTTCGTGATAAGCAGGATACCGTGTAATAGCTGCACATTTGATCGACCACATCAACTCCTGCTTTTGTCGTATTGTAATCCAGTATAATCGCTAGTTTACCACGGTTAAATCACGACTAACAATGAATGGAAAGGATTACAAGGGTCAGGAAATCAGACCTGCATTAAAAAGGGTGTAGCTATAAACAGAAACAGCATAGAACATTCAAACCTTACATGTAAAAACAAACCATTCAAAATTAAGAAAATGTTGCACTTCGCATACGGGCGCGCACGCTGAAGGATTAATAATTCATTTTTTACTTCATAATAAGATAGTAAGAGAAAATTTCGAAGCCATTTTAAACTTCCTCCAAAATTATAATGGTCTATATAAAGATTAAGTGAAGTTATTAAGTTTTCTCACATCACAGGAAACTTTTCGAATCATATGATACCTAATAATGATGAATAACTCTTACAAAAGTATTGTATCCATGGAAAAAAAATGTTGGTGAAAATACTGGAATATGGACCTATATTCATTGATTCGTTCTTGTAGTTTAGGCAACAATAATTCTCGCATAGCATGTGTAATTTCTTTAATTTACACCGTTTTTTTTCACATTACAAATTTAGCTCTTTCAAGCATATGTAAGTGCTAAAAATTATTGATATTCTTACAAAAAACCTTAACTCTAGAACTAACAAGCCAGGGAAAATGAATAGTTCATTATTGGTATAAATAGGTGTATCTTAACATTGTCAGCAATACTAGTGCTAATATGTTCAAACATAACACCATCATACAGCAATTAAATGTCGATTTTCTCATGCGGAAAGGTTTGAAATTCGAAAACTCAGCATACCTGCTACTGATTAAAACCTACCCAATTTCGAACACGAGGATTCTTCAGATTTCAGAGTTCTCAATAAATAACCATAACCGTCCCTTTTATTGGAGTTTTGATGGCTCCGAAAGTGCTATACCTTTTGTGCCTTTCCATTAGGAGAAAACAGGCAATGTGTGTAGCAAACACTGCAAAGCCTCGGGCTAGCATAGCTCGTTAAATACTGAATCCTTAATGAACTGCTTCTGCTAGTAAAAGGAAAACTATGTTTGAAGGGAATTGGAATCATAAAAACGCTTCCATCGGTTCTAAATATGAAGTATTCAAATGGAGTAAAGGAAATAAATTTGTATTTCTTTCAAATCCAAAACAATGTCGGATATGAAACTATTTGATACTTTTCTTAAGATATATGAATTTAGATATTATATTAATTAAAATATGTTGTTCATGTAGCTTAAGTGTGAAATTATCAGATTTATATATTTTTTCATAGTTTATAGCAAAATGTTTTGCATAATGTCACATGGAGGCTAAGAAGTAGTTTACAACTCCAAAATTCCCGTTCAGAATTCTCATTCACATATGCAATGAAATAGTAATTATCCATAATTGTAAGACCCATTTTGTGGGTTAAGAATGCAGCAAAAAAGAAAAATATTCGAGGAATAGTATAAATTGTTCAAAACAATGGAAAATGGGATCATAAACGGTAGAATATGAGACATTTTCTACAAGAAATACAGTCGAACCCCGTTATAACGAACGTTAAGGGACCAAAGGTTTTGTTCGCTATATCCGGTGGTTCGCTATATCTGAACCATCAAGAAAAATGTTAGAGTTCACAAAATGTATAACTGATTAGTTGCTATGTATATTCAATAATGATGTATTGAAAGATTGATAAAATCTATTAAAAATGGTCATTATTGAATTAAATTGACTAAAATCGATTACATTAAACTGACACAATACTAATTAAATTAACTAAAAATGAAGACAAATGGAAATAAATTGATTTATCTGTAATAGTTGCTCACTGTTTTGATACAGAAATAATCGGTATCTTCTGCTGACGTGATGCCGATTTCAAAAACATTTTATGAATTTCTTTGTCCAATGCATCAAATGACTCCAACACTCTTTCTTCCACTGTTTGTGTAGACAAAAACTTATTAATTGCACTCATCGCTGCTGTAGCATCTGATATGGTGGAGATTTCGTCAATTATGTGCTCCTCTTCATCAGCATCAGAAGCAGAATCTTCGATTTCAGAATGATTCATTTTAATTTCTTCCACAATATCTTTATCAGTCGGATTTTCACATGTAATGACTTCATCATCACATGTTTCGAACAACTGCACGCCACAATCTGAGAATGATGAAATTTTGGTCTTTTCAATCCACATCGCGATAGGTAAGTCTTCATCATCTTCTTCAATATTCTTTGCTTCTTCAACATTCATTGTATCTTCAACATTCTTAAAAAGTTTAAAAATTAAAAAAAAATTCAGTAGTCGACTGAAAAAAAATGTTCGTTATAGCAGATTCTTAAGATTTCAGAGGTTCGCTATAAAAGGATAAATTAGCATTAAACACAATAGGAAAATGGTGGGACCAAAATTTTCTTTCGTTATATCCGGGAGTTCGTTATAAACCAGGTTCGCTATAACGGGGTTCGACTGTATTAGAATTGAATAATTTCATTCAAGGCTAATTAAAATAGCCTAATAATATGCTTTGAGTATCGCACTTATGCATTTCAAACTAGAAATTATAATGTTTTGTGGCATAGGAACAAATATTTGGATTAATTCATGTCATATTTTCCATGCTCTTGCATTAATTATTTTGGACAATCGGAAGTTCAGAGTAAAGTACATGTAAGAAAATTAAAACAGTATTTTCACATTTACTTAGTAATGAACTTTAAGTATAATATTAGTAGATGATATACTAAGTTATTCATTAAAAATATTTTTCCGATGTTTTGCACTCAATTAAATTAAAAATCAAATTTGTAGTTCTAGTGCTTTCATGGACTTTGGGAGGGACATTAAGTAAAAATGTCTTAATAGCGCAGTAAAGCGTGAAAAGGACACTAGTTTCACACTAAGATATGAGTACTAATTTGAACTCAGGGTATGTGCAGTGATTCTCTCTGTAAACAAATTTCAAATCTAAAGATCATTTACTCTAGAGATATAAACTTATCAGAAACTGAACTGAAGGAATTATGAGGATTTTCAGTTTTATATCGAGAAGGTTAAGGACCATCCCATGTATGACTCGTTCATAAAGGATATGGCAACTAATGATTTGTGGGTTGAAATAGAAGCATGCATATTTGTCCGAAACACCCTACAATCTCTACTCTTTATTGCGGATATCGAAAGCTGTTATTTGCAACTAAATCTCATCTGAACATTGATTTAAAATTGCTGCTATGCGCTTAAAGTTTATAGAAACGTTTTACTAAAAATATGAGATTCATACAAAATTTGAAAAAAGCAGTCTAGAATATGTATAAAAATATATTTTTCTGATGATCGTTGGGTACTATGATATAATAATGACTTCGTTGAAAGATCTATTTATATTTAATACACTAAATGCGTTACTTTTGTATAAACGTGTATTCTAGACGTATAGTTAAAAGGGAAATTTACCTGTTTAATCCCATTGAAGCACCTTATGTCTTTTGTGTGAGTATCAAATTATATATGGAGTAATTACCTAGAAAATTAATATAAATTAGGGTAACCTACAGCAAAAAGTAAATTTAAGCATTTCGACTGAAAATTCTCCTAAAAAAATGTCTCTTATAAAATAAAGCTTTGAGAAACGTACATTTGATAATTCGGGTGAAGTAAAACGCGATAAATCATTTGTACTAAGTATTTTTTAAGACTTCATCGAATATACATACATCGACAAATGTCTAATTTTCTAACTACTATTTACACCCTTTAGTTCTGAGAAGTAATTTGATTAGAGCAAATCGCCTGTAAATAAATGCCAGTTTAAATCTACACTAATTAAAAAATGTGAAATAGTGTAGAATTTATGGGTGCAGACCTTCATTAAGTCGGGAAACATTAAATGCAAAAAGCCTTCAAGGATGTGCAATTCCTTTTTAGGAAAGAATGCACCCAACGCTCTCCCCTCACCTCTCTGCATAATGGAAGTATATTTCAGTTAGTCAGAAATCAGCTAATCTTCAGCATTTTTGTGGATTTTAAGAAACTATCATTTACATCTTATTTTCAACGTAAATTAAATGTTTCTGTCAAATGATGTAAAATTATGAATTATTGTGAATTATTTACGCATAACCCAATGAACAGTTAAGAGATGTAACGACACATAATGCTTCATTATTACGTTTATCTCTTACAGCTTATAGATATTAAACACATTTTGGGAAAGAAAAACATTAAATTACGCTTAGCAAATACATAAAAAGTAACCTATACGTTAATTTCAGAGCCTCTATGGCAATAGAGAACATATGTTATCAACGGCAAACAAAATGGCATGAATAGGGGATATGCTGATGCGATTTACCTACTAGTTCAAGATAGTACAGTTAATTTGTAGTTGACATCTCCCACTTGTGCTTCATTAGATGTCCGTGATTTCAGCTGAACTCCCGTTAGTAATCTATCTATTTCTACTCTCATTGCCAATACACAGAGGATTCCTTCAAACGTAATACTCTTAATTCGGGTCATCTTAGAAGTACCTGACAGTTACCTATTACTTCTCAAACCTATTACTTCTCAAAGAACGAATTTCAAAACAAGCATTTCTCTTGGAAACTAACTATTCAAGATTTTTAATGTTCGCATAGTTTTTCAAAAAGGTGAGAAAAGGTGTTAAACTGTCCCTAACAAAATTCCTTATTTTCATAGGAGTATTCTGTCTATGCTATGTTTGCTCCCCTGCACAGTTTTTCTTAAAACAATAGGTTTCGGTCTTAATAGCGTTCGTGCATTAAAAACTGACAGTGGTACTCTAATCTATTCTGCTTGCATCCATTTTTCTGGCGATTTGGAACTGTTACGCTAAACGGCCATCCCCTTCTGTTCTGCTAACGTGCTCCATTTTAAGAAACCTTCCCATTCTTTTTCTCTCATTGTTTCTAACACTGATAGTGTTTGCTATAAATTTGCTTGCTTTTTCACTAATGCTCTTATCGTTTGGATTCAGCTAATGTTCAGCGTGGGGTTCGGAACTCTTTTAACGTGGTCAAGAAACTAAAACGTTTTTCTCCTTCAAATAACAAAATCATTTCTTAAATCTCTTTCGGCTTTCCTTCTTTGGACCTTAAATCTCTTTTGGCTTATGTCCCAATTGGAGGTGCTACTGATTGTTTTGAATGAAGCAGAGAAGAGTTTTATTAGTCTGCAGCTGAGGTAAAAGAATTCTTGAGGTAAGTAAACGTCTACGTCCCTTTTATTTTTTGTTACTTTTTCGAACGAACGAGAGTTATTGTTATAGGTAACCCTCTTTTATCTGCCATCGCTTATAGTGTAAGGGCCTGTTCACATAGGAGTCCGTTGCGTTGCGTTAAGGAAAAGATGACGTTGAGACGAAAATAAACCAATCAATTGCGTTAAACATTTCATTGCTAATCGTTTGGAGGCATATGATTGGTTTATTTTCGTCTCAACGTCATCTTTTCCTTAACGCAACGCAACGCAACGGAATCCTATGTGAACAGGCCCTAAGAGTTTCCGCGCTCGGTTCCCGAAAAATTACACCCCATCGACTTTCGAGACTAGTGATTTTAATTTACCTTTTAGTTACATGCCGCGATGTCTCGTAGTGCTATATGGTGTGTAACGTAACAATAAATAAAAATGGTGTTAAGGGTAGAGCTCATAAGGTGCGGTGGCACGGAGGTATGGCTTTGGCGTTCTGTGAAGTAGTCTCGGGTTCGGCCGCAGGAAATGTGAAATACAGGAATCAATTATTGTAACTTAAGGGTCAATATGCAGGTTAATTATGAATTGGTTAAACTTAGATTAATATATTTAAATTATATTGTGTAAATAGTATCCAGATATATAATAATCAATTTAACCCGCGAGCACTCGCACCCAATTTCGAACACGAGAACTCGCGCCGGGTATCTCATACCCGAGTTCATTTCTGCTATTTAAATATTAATTAATATTGTTTATATGCAAACCTTATGTAACTAAAGAACATAAAATAATAAATTAAACATTTTTAGTAAATTTTAATAATACTTACATTTTTTATAGACAATTTTTACAAACTATATAATGATGTTCAACACAGAGACAGTTTTCACATTTTTGGCACAAAAACTTAGTTTTTCTGTCTTTATTACTTGGGCAAATTTAGCATCGTTTATATTTTGACTTGAGTTTTTTTGCAGGCGGTGCACTATTAGTGATTTCCAGTTCCATTGAAGTGCTTGAATAAGTTTTTTTTTTGTTTGAGGCACCATCATATTTAGCATGTTGCTATCGAAGACAACATTCCATGTATCTACGGGAGAAGCGACATATCTTGAATAATGTGTATTACGTGGAAGCTTGCTAATTACGTTCCTTGTAGGCTTCCTTACATTTTACCGGTATTTTTTCTTCAGCCATTTTGTAATTTTATCTTTACCAATATAAAATTTGGCTGTTGACAGTGAACTTTTATCTTCGGATTCTGTCTCAATTTCAGTAGGAGAATCGTGATTCCTACAGTATTATCAATCCTCAGAGGCATCATTATCTTCGGATAAAGGTTCATAATCACTAGAAACAGTCTCTAAAAGGTGTCGCAATTGTTTCATTTCGTCGTTGGAATTAAAAAAAGTGCGCCATGATACACTAAACTGACAGAAAAAATAGGAAAGATCTGACTGACCCGTGCGAGGACTCGCACGGGTATGACATACCCCCAAAAATATTTTTCTCAAAATCTATTTTTGAAGCAGAACTAGTTTTTACACCGCTGAAAGAATGTGACCTTGAATACAGCTACACGGAATTTCGGTCTAATCCGATCAGATGAAGATAACAAAAACATGAATGAAAATGGATTGTGTATGTCATACCCGGTGCGAGTTCTCGCGGGTTAAAGTAAATAAATAAATGTATTGCTAATGAAAGTTAAAGTATATTAAAAATGAAACTATGCAATGTATTTTGTCTATTATTGTATTATAAATTGATATTAGTAAATTGTTAGTTATATGTTTTATCATTGTATTATATGTTTAGTGTAACATATATGAAATGTATAAAGAATTGAATATAGAATAAAGAGGATAAAAAGAAAAATAAGTGCAATAGGGAACGGACTGGAATTTAAGATTAGTTGCCACTCAAATAGGATAGTCAAGTTTAAAGTCGTTTTACGGTGAGGCTATTTGAATTTTTGGGCTTGTGCGCCTTGCTTTTGTTCTGCGGATACTGTGGTGGACTGGCAGGGTTGCTGTCGTGCGACTCGACATCAGGTTAAAGGCCGAATAACCTAAAGGTGTGGACGGTGGTGTCTTGTGAATCATCTTTTAATTATTTATAGCTAATAATTAAATTTTTTCTGTAACTTGTTTTACTAGCTCTGAGTAGTATTTTCTAGTTTTATTTTGGTCGTAAAAAATGGGACAACAGGAGCAATGGTTGTATATCACTGTTTGTAACTATACAATAATATACAAGGTGCACTCATAAAGTAACCGGAGAATTTTTTATAACTAAGAAAAATACTATTCACCTTCAAATAAATTTATCTCCTTCAACATAATCACCAAAAGAGTCTATACAGTTTTTCCAACGTTTCTTCAAGTCATCGATACACTGTTTATAGGCGTTGGAATTAATGTTCGCAAAATTTGCGTGACATTTGATTTAATATCCGAGACGTTTTCCAATCTCTGTCCTTTCTTGGCCATCTTAAGCTTCGGAAAAAGAAAAATTCAGCTGGCGATAAGTCGGGAGAATATGGTGGGACATTTATCACTGTAATTGAATGCTTAGATAAGGTTGTACAGAAACTGTTGTATGGAGACTATCATTATCGTGTAAGAGAAACCATTGGCCAGAATCAAACCGTTCCTTCCTAACTCGCCTTATCCTGTTTCTTAATCTAAAAAGCACCTCCTTGTAAAAATACTGTTTAATTGTTTGATTTTCAGGAACATATTCGTGGTGAATAAGTCCTTTGTAATAAAAAAATGCAATCAGCATCACCTTTGATTTTTACATCTGTGCTTTTTTTTGTATGGGAGAGGACGGTCCTTTCCACTGTGCACTTTGTCTTTTTGTTTCTGGGTCGTATTGTACACACCAGGTCTCGTCTACTGCTATAATACACTTTAAGAAATTGTTGTCCTGTTGAGCAGTATTCAGCAAATCTTCACAGCAAGCTTTTTTGTCTTCTTTTTGCTGTTTTGTCAAAATTCGAGGCACAAATCGAGAACAAACTTTTTTCATTTTCAGATTTTCAATAAATTAAACAGTTTTCACATTTTTGGCACAAAAACTTAGTTTTTTCTGTCTTTATTACTTGGGCAAATTTAGCATCGTTTATATTTTGACTTGAGTTTTTTGCAGGCGGTGCACTATTAGTGATTTCCAGTTCCATTGAAGTGCTTGAATAAGTTTTTTTTTTGTTTGAGGCACCATCATATTTAGCATGTTGCTATCGAAGACAACATTCCATGTATCTACGGGAGAAGCGACATATCTGAATAATGTGTATTACCT
Organism: Dolomedes plantarius; assembly: GCA_907164885.2. Taxonomy (NCBI): domain Eukaryota; kingdom Metazoa; phylum Arthropoda; class Arachnida; order Araneae; family Dolomedidae; genus Dolomedes; species Dolomedes plantarius. The sequence continues at coordinate 51,180,937 of OU015491.1, read as the reverse complement.
GGAGCTTGCTAATTACGTTCCTTGTAGGCTTCCTTACATTTTTACGGTATTTTTTCTTCAGCCATTTGTAATTTTATCTTTACCAATATAAAATTTGGCTGTTGACAGTGAACTTTTATCTTCGTTTCTGTCTCAATTTCAGTAGAAGAATCGTGATTCCTACAGTATTCTCAATCCTCAGAGGCATCATTATCTTCGGATAAAGGTTCATAATCACTAGAAACAGTCTCTAAAAGGTGTCGCAATTGTTTCATTTCGTCGTTGGAAGTAAAAAAGTGCGCCATGATACACTAAACTGACAGAAAAAATAGGAAGATCTGACTGACGCGAGGACTCGCACGGGTATGACATACCCCCAAAAATATTTTTCTCAAAATCTATTTTGAAGCAGAACTAGTTTTTAACACCGCTGAAAGAATGTGACCTTGAATACAGCTACACGGAATTTCGGTCTAATCCGATCAGATGAAGATAACAAAAACATGAATGAAAATGGATTGTGTATGTCATACCCGGTGCGAGTTCTCGCGGGTTAAAGTAAATAAATAAATGTATTGCTAATGAAAGTTAAAGTATATTAAAATGAACTATGCAATGTATTTTGTCTATTATTGTATTATAAATTGATATTAGTAAATTGTTAGTTATATGTTTTATCATTGTATTATATGTTTAGTGTAACATATATGACATGTATAAAGAATTGAATATAGAATAAAGAGGATAAAAAGAAAAAGAAGTGAAATAGGGAACGGACTGGAATTTAAGATTAGTTGCCACTCAAATAGGATAGTCAAGTTTAAAGTCGTTTTACGGTGAGGCTATTTGAATTTTTGGGCTTGTGCGCCTTGCTTTTGTTCTGCGGATACTGTGGTGGACTGGCAGGGTTGCTGTCGTGCGACTCGACATCAGGTTAAAGGCCGAATAACCTAAAGGTGTGGACGGTGGTGTCTTGTGAATCATCTTTTAATTATTTATAGCTAATAATTAAATTTTTTCTGTAACTTGTTTACTAGCTCTGAGTAGTATTTTCTAGTTTTGTTTTGGTCGTAAAAATGGGACAACAGGAGCAATGGTTGTATATCACTGTTTGTAACTATACAATAATATACAAGGTGCACTCATAAAGTAACCGGAGAATTTTTATAACTAAGAAAAATACTA
>OU015491.1:51164773-51174773 GCA_907164885.2 Dolomedes plantarius | reverse complement strand
TAGGATCACGTCCCTCCATAACGGTCCTCCGGAAAGGGAAATTTCAGACGCTAAAACCGTCCGTCCGTACCTCGCGAGTTATAATTTTGGCAGCCCGCCAAACCCAGTCTGTATTGCTTGGACAAGCAGTAAACAGTTAAACAGAAAAGTACAAAAATGCGTCAAAATTTTGACTTGCATATATGTAGATACATACATATGTACATATTGTTCCGTTTTTCTGGGTTCGATAGGATTCAATAAATTATCTTCAGAAAATACACACAAAATAAAATTTATTTATCTGTAAATTCTTCAGGCGCATACACGAATTCAAACAGAAAAAGCCTAACAACTGTTTTCTATACAACAGAAAACTCTAAAAACACAAGACAGGATAACAGTGTCTCCAATACAATACACGCCTACTGCGCTATCAATACATTCAATTCTCAGCAGAAAAGAACACACACTGAGTTTCAATGCCAATCTCAGGTATATTTAAAGACTTCAAAAGCGCCCTCTATCGGTCAATCTGCTAGAAATTCCCAGAACCTTCTGGAAAGGTCCAGAAGGTTGGTGCCATATCGTCAAATTTGGCGATATATCGCCTAATTTGGCGACCAAAATAAGTCTCAAAATGCATCATCAATTTGGCGATAACTCTCATATTTGGCGAGATTATCATAGACTTGTAAAATTCGTAACAATATATATAGATACATATATGCATACCACATGCATGGATATATACTACATACAAAAGAGGTAAGCAACGATAAGTAATCCTACGTTAATAACCCGCGGTAGTTTCGTTAGACTACCTGATTTTTTTTTGTCCATTGCGGCAAGCACTTCACTTTTTTGGCATTCACCCATCAATACTGCGAAATCTCGTTGGCTATTGTAGAATGGGAGCATCATTCAGATGAGCCAATATTATTCCATATGAGGGGACAACACAGGAACATCCAAGCGTTACTCGGAATTTTAACCCAAATTATCTGTTTGGATAGCAAAACTATAGATATATTGATGGAAATAAATATATTTAAGAAACATTTTGAAGGTTACATTGTTGTGTTTCTGAATATATTGTTTATATCTGGTAAATAAAACACTGAATCGGATGCAAATGACAGGACACAGGGTTGAAATCGATGTCATGTAGGTCTCGGCCCGCCCCGATATAGTAATAGTCCGCTATAGCTAGTTGCCCGATCAGAACAAAACCTGTGCCAAGAGCATATATAGCAATAGAAGCGGTGTAAAATATTAAGAAAATGTTGGTTTATTTTCCATCAACGCAGACACCATAGGTTTCAAATGTAAGCGATTATGATGGCTACTAAACAAAAAGAAACTCTTTGGTTGAGAATTATAGTTTAAAACTCAAATACAGTAAAATTTTGTTTATCCGGTCCTCATATATTCAGATCTCCGGTTAATCAGGATCAGATTTATAGACATTATTTTTATTTAATGTTCGCATTAGATAATAATTTTTAACTATGATAGCAAGAGCGTAACTACAATTGCGCCAAATATTCGCTTTTTAGTTTGATTCAATGTACAGTTCCTGCATAGACTGTACAATAAATTATGGTAATAAATTTTTTTTGTTCAGTTTCAGAAATCTTTGCTAGACTTACCAATTCTTTGTTAAGGAATGGTGTGAAAAGCTATTTTTATATTTTTTAATGTCTTTTAAATAATACTATGTAATTTTGTAACAAAATATTGTTTTTTATCATAATAAATGGTAGGTCTGCTTAGTTAAAGATTTTGTTTTGTTTATTACCCATATTATCCTGATTAATAGAATTGCCTATGTTCCCAGTCAGTCCACATAAACGAGGTTTTACTGTAATTAGATTTCTCGTTGAACTTGTTTTATGTATAACCATGTGGAAGAATAACGTTTATTAAACTTATTACTTTTATGCATGCATTTAAATTTAATTCCTCATTTACAAGTGTGACGGTTTATGTCACAATTTTATGCCTAGAAAATTAACAATAATTCCCGCATTATGTAAGAAAATGTAAAAACAAAATTTTTATTCTAGATACTATTACACCAAACGACGTGATTTTTATCGTGTTTCAATTCTAGTAAAAAAACAATCAGCTCATCACTTTATTTAATCGAAATTCAATAAGTTGACCACTTTTGAAACATCAAAATGGAATCTAAAGTAAGATTTAATAATACCGCATTATTTTATCCCAATTATCTTTAGTTATTTTCTTAGACCACAATTTCATATAAGAATAAAAATTTCCTTTCATCCAGTAAGAAAACTTTATACGATGCTTTGCTTTTTTTGGACATAAAATATCTATTACTTCTGTTATGTTTCAAATAATTCTTTCCAGCCATCATAATCCTATGAAGTGCTCAAATATCTGGAACAAATTACGGCTTACAAAAATATAAATATAAACTGAAAGAATTATTTATTACGATGTCGTATAGTAATAACTTTGTAGTGTAAATAAATATGTTGCTCATACATTTTGAAAAAGGTCTTGGTCACCAACCAATTTCCTGCAAATGTTTTCTTTTTTTTTCATTTCAAAATATTCGCTGTGTTACGGTTTTTGTAATAATAAATTCCCAATTTTCATAATAATATACCCTGAATGCTTTCAATAACATTCAGGTTATTGAAAGAAAGAGAAAATAATTTGTCAAGTTACATCAATTATACATATAAAACGCCAGGCTCATGATAAACAACTAATGCGAGTGTAATTATTGCAACTTATTTTTATTGCTTAATATCTATGTATGGAAAATTTTGTTGAGTATCAGTTCTTATTTAAATTTGCTTTAAAACAGTTTTAAATTTACAATATTTTATATCCATACATGAAGCAAAATTTTGGATCGTATGAAGCAAAATTATCACCAATAGGTTCAATATAACTGACTGATAAAGTATGTTATAGCTATATGGCTAAAAAGGAGGAATTAAAAGTAGCTGGAACATAGGTTTAAAATAAGGGTGATGAACTGAATTATCTTGAATAAGCTCAATTAGATTTAAAGCTAAAAAACGAAGTGTTTAAAAACTTCCAAAGTTAGTTGCGATTAAACCATAAGATGGTGATACTGCGAAATATGTTTTGGCACTAAGAGAACACGGACTACGTGTAATAGATCATTGTTGGCGACACAATACGGCTTCATTAACTGATTTCATTCGTTTTATACACGAACAAAGTGACCCTGAGAATTTAGTGAGCATGATTAAGTAGGCATGAGTATGATTTTGTTTTACTCATGCATTCATTTTATATATTTGTTTTCTTGCTATTTTGCCTGAAAAGAAAGAGACCATTGAATAGTGCATTTTGTTGATAATTAAATCAGCAGTAATTAAAAAATAAAATCTTTCCTGGAAACTGTTAAAAACTATTTTGTAAATTATTATTGTAAATGAGGAACAGCTAAATGTGTTACGAGAAAATAGATAAAAATTAGACGCATGTGTTCAAGATCTGAAAATACCAATAACTACTTTCTTTTTCCATCCGGAATGTTAAAAAGTCATACGAGATAATAGAATAAAATCACCTCATTCTATTCAAGACTTGAAAATATCATTTACTTCTCTTTTTTTCTGCCTGGAATGCTAAAGTTGTTACGAGATAACAGAATAAAATTCGACGCATATGTTCAAGATCTGAAAATACCATTAACTACTTTTTATTTCAGTTCGAAATGCTAAAGGTGTTATAAGATAATAGAATAAAATTAGCTGAATGTGTTCAAGTTCTAAAAAAATCATTGACTACTTTTTTTTCAATCCGGAATGCTAAAAGTGTTACGAGATAATAGAATAAAATCGCCTGATTGTGTCCAAGATCTGAAAATATCATTAACTACTTTTTTTTCTGACCGGAATGCTCAAGCTGTTACGAGATAACAGAATAAAATTCGACGCATGTGTTCGAGATTTGAAAATATCATTGACTACTCTTTTTCTGTCTTGCACGTTAAAATTGTTCCGAGGTAATACAGGGTGCGGCAGAATGGACTCCCACATTTCAAAGGTTAATTAAAAACTAACGAAACAATTTACAGAAAAAAGGCTTTATATTTTCAAAAAGTACTCATAATCTAGCTATTTTCCCACTAGATTTTGAAAATAACATCACTCAGGTGGTGCCAGTCATTTGCGATGCACTGCCGAAACCGTTCTTTTAAGTTTTCTATCACTCTGTCAGGGCCGCCCAGAGACTTTACGGGGCCTGGGGCAAACTTCTGTTGGGGGCCCCCCAAAAAAATAAAAAATGCAAAGAGACGGAAACACACATTCAAGTTAAGTTACTCATACTTAAAATTTTATTACATGAATGATTAACATAATTATTATATTTCATTGCACTGCTCTCTTGTTATATTTTATAAGGAAATCTAATAAATAATTTTTTTTTAAATTTTTTGGGGGCCCCTCCGGCAGTTTGGAGCCTGCGGCAAAGTGTCCCATCCCCCCCCCCTCTGGGCGGCCCTGCACTCTGTTGGTCATCTCTGGGGGAATGGCAACAATTTCCTCACAAATAACGTACTCACGGACTCGTTGCATTTTTTCAGGTATTATAATGTCCGAGGACGACCACTAGGTTTCCTTAGTAATGCAGACCCACTTGCTGTCACGTTTGAAACCCATCGCAAGATCATTTTTCGATCAGGAACGGAATCAATTGCTGAGAGCCCGAAGAGCGTCCTGACTGTCTTCTGTTCTGCGGAGACAGAATCGTCATTTTTTGCAGTAGGGATAGGGTCTGACCCAAGGGTGTGTCTTTCCCCTCCCGTACTGTCTCCTCTCATTGCAAAAGATCGAATTGGCAAGGATCACTACCATCTAGACATGCTACACCACCTTACTAGATACAGGAATAAGTAAATACCAGTGTCTTTGTTGAAAGCATTATTCATGAACACTAGTCATTTTTTTCGATTTTTAAAGTTTTTTATTTCGATTTTGAAAGCCAAAAATATCAGTATATATTATATTTTACCATTTTGAGCTCGGAAAGTTGATTTCACTAACTTACAATACTTGGTAGACTAAATTACTTATTAAACCTATACATACGACATTCTGTGTAAATGACAAACAGATTTTATTTGTTTAACAAAATTGCAATTCGTTGGTGATTTTTTTCTGCAAAAATTGTATTATTTCCTGTAAAATATTATCAATAAATGTTATTATACAATAAAAATGCTAATTGTGTACGTATTTCTACCAAAATCCAACATTTTGAAAAAGGTCTTGGTCACCAACCAATTTCCTGCAAATGTTTTCCTTTTTTTTTTCATTTCAAAATATTTGCTGTGTTACGGCTTTTGTAATAATAAATTCCCAATTTTCATAATAATATACCCTGAATGCTTTCAATAACATTCAGGTTATTGAAAGAAAGAGAAAATAATTTGTCAAGTTACATCAATTATACATATAAAACGCCAAGCTCATGATAAACAACTAATGCGAGTGTAATTATTGCAACTTATTTTTATTGCTTAATATCTATGTATGGAAAATTTTGTTGAGTATCAGTTCTTATTTAAATTTGCTTTAAAACAGTTTTAAATTTACAATATTTTATATCCATACATGAAACAAAATTTTGGTCGTATGAAGCAAAATTATCACCAATAGGTTCAATATAACTGACTGATAAAGTATGTTATAGCTATATGGCTAAAAAGGAGGAATTAAAAGTAGCTGGAACATAGGTTTAAAATAAGGGTGATGAACTGAATTATCTTGAATAAGCTCAATTAGATGTAAATCTAAAAAACGAAGTGTTTAAAAACTTCCAAAGTTAGTTGCGATTAACCCATAAGATGGTGATACTGCGAAATATGTTTTGGCACTAAGAGAACACGGACTATGTGTAATAGCTCATATTGTTGGCGACAATACGGCTTCATTAACTGATTTCATTTGTTTTATACACGAATAAAGTGACCCTGAGAATTTAGTGAGCATGATTAAGTAGGCATGAGTATGATTTTGTTTTACTCATGCATTCATTTTATATATTTGTTTTCTTGCTATTTTGCCTGAAAAGAAAGAGACCATTGAATAGTGCATTTTGTTGATAATTAAATCAGCAGTAATTAAAAAAGAAAATCTTTCCTGGAAACTGTTAAAAACTATTTTGTAAATTATTATTGTAAATGAGGAACAGCTAAATGTGCTACGAGAAAATAGATTAAAACTAGACGCATGTGTTCAAGATCTGCAAATACCATTAACTACTTTCTTTTTCAATCCGGAATGTTAAAAAGTGTTACGAGATAATACAATAAAATCACCTCATTGTGTTGAAGACTTCAAAATATCATTTACTACTCTTTTTTTCTGCCCGGAATGCTAAAGTTGTTACGAGATAACAGAATAAAATTTGACGCGTGTGTTCAAGATCTGAAAATACCATTAACTACTTTTTATTTCAGTTTGAAATTCTAAAGGTGTTATAAGATAATCGAATAAAATTAGCTGAATGTGTTCAAGTTCTAAAAAAATCATTGACTACTTTTTTTTCAATCCGGAATGCTAAAAGTGTTACGAGATAATAGAATAAAATCACCTGATTGTGTCCAAGATCTGAAAATATCATTAACTACTTTTTTTTCTGACCGGAATGCTCAAGCTGTTAAGATAACAGAATAAAATTCGACGCATGTGTTCGAGATTTGAAAATATCATTGACTACTCTTTTTCTGTCTTGGACGTTAAAATTGTTCCGAGGTAATACAGGGTGCGGCAGAATGGACTCCCACATTTCAAAGGTTAATTAAAAACTAACGAAACAATTTACAGAAAAAAGGCTTTATATTTTCATAAAGTACTCATAATCTAGCTATTTTCCCACTAGATTTTGAAAATAACATCACTCAGGTGGTGCCAGTCATTTGCGATGCACTGCCGAAACCGTTCTTTTAAGTTTTCTATCACTCTGTCAGGGCCGCCCAGAGACTTTACGGGGCCTGGGGCAAACTTCTGTTGGGGGCCCCCCAAAAAAAATAAAAAATGCAAAGAGACGGAAACACACATTCAAATTAAGTTACTCATACTTAAAATTTTATTACATGAATGATTAACATAATTATTATATTTCATTGCACTGCTCTCTTGTTATATTTTATAAGGAAATCTAATAAATAAATTTTTAAAATTTTTTGGGGGACCCTCCGGCAGTTTGGAGACTGCGGCAAAGTGCCCCATCCCCCCCCCCCTCTGGGCGGCCCTGCACTCTGTTGGTCATCTCTGGGGTAATGGCAACAATTTCCTCACAAATAACGTACTCACGGACTCGTTGCATTTTTTCAGGTTTTCTAATGTCCGAGGACGACCACTAGGTTTCCCTGGTAATGCAGACACACTTGCTGTCACGTTTGAAACCCATCGCAAGATCATTTTTCGATCAGGAACGGAATCAATTGCTGAGAGCCCGAAGCGCGTCCTGCCTGTCTTCTGTTCTGCGGAGACAGAATCGTTATTTTTTGAAGTAGGGATAGGGTCTGACCCAAGGTTGTGTCTTTCCCCTCCCGTACTGTCTCCTCTCATTGCAAAATATCGAATTGACAAGGATCACTACCATCTAGACATACTACACCCCCCTTACTAGATACAGGAATAAGTAAATATCAGTGTCTTTGTTGAAAAGCATTATTCATGAACACTAGTAATTTTTTTCGATTTTTAAAGTTTCTTATTTCGATTTTGAAGGCCAGAAATGTCAGTATATATTATATTTTGCATTTTTGAGCTCGGAAAGTTGATTTCACTGACTTCCAATACTTGGTGGACTAAATTACTTACTAAACCTATACATACAACATTCAAAGTAAATGACAAAGAGATTTTATTTGTTTAACAAAATTGCAATTCGTTGGTCATTTTTTTCTGCAAAAATGGTTTTATTTCATGCAAAATATTATCAATAAATGTTATTATACAATAAAAATGCTTATTGTGTCCATATTTATACCAAAATCCTCATCAAAAAAGAGATCGGGTCGGATCCGATACGACCGTACCATCTATTTCGCCTCAAACCACTATAGCGTTTGAGGGTTAAAGAATGCATCGATAACGAAACCTCGATTTTCACCGTACTAAATTTATTCGCTGTACTTCAAAAAATATGCATATTTTAAGTTCTGAATTCGCATTTATGGGCAGCATTTATTCGCAAATTTTGATATATATATATATATATATATATATATATATATATACAGTCGAACCTCCATATATCGAAGTAGCAAAATGCCGGAAAAAAATTCGATATATAGAATTGATCTTAGTTTTATCATAATTCTCCTAAAACATTAAAATTAAAGCTAATTTTCGTATACGAATCTCCAATTCCAATTTATATGCGAATCACATTAAATGAAAGTTAACTAAAAAATGAATTAATGTGAAAGATTTATTGAGTACTATATACCTTTAAAAAAACAATAATCCAGACAGTAGTTACAGTGATCTCAGTTACATTCTTAAAAAAAAAACTACGAATATCTTGCCGAACAGCCAGTTTTGCTGAAAGTTCATCAAAGAAATTCTCGCATTTATTCAGTCCATAAAAACTTTATCAGGGTTCATGAAGTATTGTTTCAAACGCCAAAAATAGGGAGATTTTATTCTAAAGTGGAATAAAATCTCCCAATATGTCGTGAAAAAAATTTCGATATATAGAGATTTTTTCGATATATAGAAACAGTTTTTCTATGTAATAAACATGGAGATTTGCTAAGAGTTCGATATATAGAAAATTTCGATATAGGGAAGTTCGATATATGGAGGTTCGACTGTATATATATATATATATATATATATATATAGATAGATAGATAGATAGATAAAGGTAGGGAGGGATTGGGCTAGAGAGTTGGTATTTTCTGGATTTGATCCTTTCAACAAAAACCATTGATAAGATAAAGTATTGAAAAATCAATGAAGTATTTTTTTCTATAATACATGCTTTTCCACTCAAAACTTTGTAGTCACGATATTATTCCCAACTTCAGATTCATTGTGTCAGTGCAATTTTTATTCCTTTGAAACTTATAATGTGTTTGTAGTACTTTCAACTAGTTTTTTTTTTCATATGAAAGTATGCGTTTTGCATTTATATCAAGCAAACGAAAACGATCAAAGGCATAGACATTAAGCATCGACTTTAAATTAGCCTTTGGTAAAAAAATTTACAAAAGTAAAAATGAATTTAGTCGATGGAAAAAAAAATATTTTATTTATTTTTATTGATTTACTTAAAAAAAAACTTAATATTGAAAATTATCTTTTACAATTTATCATCATTATTGTCAGTTAAAATGCAACACTTTACAAATATTTTCTAGTAACTCAACATATTGACGTTTAGCTTACGGGGTCCATTTTTCAGATTCCCCTTTAGAAGGGGAAATTTCATACCCAAATTGTAAGAACGGCCACTAAGAGGTTTATATATATATATATATATATATACTGAAGTGCCACTGAATTAGGGATAGCAAAGCCTATGCAAATTGTGTAGCGCTGCGCATCATGTATGCGCAAGTGAGGGCGCTGTGGTAACTGTATATATAGCGCGTACTGTGGTTGTTGTGAATTAGTTGTTGGAATTGCCAGTATGGGTAAACTGCCTGATTTAGACGCCTTCCATTGCGGACAAATCGTAGGTGCGCGACGCATGGGCCATTCAATTTCCGAAATCGTCAGACAGCTAGGATTTTCAAGATCGAAAGTGTCAAGAGTATACCAAGAATACATGGATGGTGGAAAAAAAACTAGCGATCGGGCAAACTGCAAAGGACAATTAGTCTTGACAGTGCATGGTGAGAGACGGTTCAGGCGTATTGTACGTAGCCAGCGAAGCCAAACATTAGCTCAAATTACCACCCAGTTTAATGACGGTGCCAGTCGTACAGTCAGTAAACGGACTGTGCAACGCTCGCTTCACCGTATAGGTTTCGGGAGCCGTC